>BTPG01000007.1:102304504-102309504 GCA_036245525.1 Semisulcospira habei | reverse complement strand
GGATACTACCCTGCAGCCATATTGGTCCATCCTGTTCCCCGAACGAGACTGAATGTTAACCCCGTCCCTGCTACTGGTCGCTGATACAGCGTTTCTGAAATTGTGCCTCTTTTAACGCCAAAGTGCCCCCCCCCCCCCACCCCCCAACTGACAGAGGACGCATCCATGGACACAAAGCTCTGTAAGCAAGAAGCACCGATCCTCATGAGCCCCCGAACCTAGGTGCGGGGGCTCAGGAGGATCTATGTCTGTTGCCGATGAATCGTGGTGTCTGTATCTCGGCACTGACATGGTTAAATGATGGGTGTGGCGCCGATGTGGGGGTGATGAAAAGTTGCGAAGGTCTAAATGAGATCATAAAAAGTAGACTAAAAAGCATCGCTTATCTGTAAACCAAGAGAATCATGCAAGATTACAAATATTTTTTTAAAAATCATAAACATCTACACGAGTCTGGAGGCACAGATTCGCATAGACCCCTACAGACTAAAGAATCTATGACTCTTGCTGGCTCCATTTACCTGCTTCTTGGGATTGAGGAGGGAGGAAAGGGGTGACTGTAGGGTACGTGTATTAAACAGACCGTACAGTGAGGCCTTGCACCAAGTTTATCCCAAGTGATGTGAAAACAAAGCTTCGGTTCTTCGGGCATAACAAAAACTGTGTTAGATGAAGGTGATAGGACATAGTCTCTGTGTCTGAGCCAACCCTTCACTCTGCAAGAGGCATAGATTTTCATGAGCCCCTGCAATGCAGGGGCTCACGAAAATCTATGCCTCTTGCTAGCATTGATTGATTGATTGTACATTGCTTAACGTCCCGACAGCAACAAGGCTTTCTCAGGACGTGCCGGCACTGCTTGTGAAAAAAACAAAAAACAAAAAACAGAATATTGAATGTATGTCGCCAGCCGGTCCAATACGTTAAATAAACCTACACCATGGGGCCTAACTAAAGCTAAGACCATTTAGCAACACACATCCAATATCAAGAGCTACAAGCAGTGCAGACAGTTGGGAGAGTTTTAAAAAGACAAATACAGGTGAATGGACCAAGGGTAGACAGAAACACATGCCTCAGAATAGAGGGAAAAACCCACCCTGTGGGGCTGACCAGAATAAATCGGTCCTATTTACATTCGCAAATTGATTTTACCAGTCTGTACTGAGTTAAGAGGAGAGGAAGGAAGTTAAAAATGTTAATTTCCTGCGACGAGACCGACGGATCCAACAGTGACTGATGACCCATGGTGGGTACTGCTCGAATGAAATCTATCAGGCACTACTCTACAGCCATCACACTCACAATCGATACATCTCTTACAATCTGTATAATAATAATAGTGAGTGCTTCGCACACCGGAGACTTCGAAAGGCGGGATGCGGCCGCAAAGTTTAACTTCGACAGCCAGGGTTGGAGGGAGGTCAAGGGACATAATATACTTATAGTACCAACACGTACATATAGCAGTGGTAGTCTCCCATGATTCGTTTGTTGATCGCCGCTGAATGGGACGCAACTCCGTAGGAATGACCTGTACTATACGCTAAGGGAAGCAATTCACCATGTCAAACACTCAGCCCCAAACGCTTGCAATTCGCCATAAAAGCTTGCAACAAATGTCGATGCCAAATGCACTCTAAAATACATGGGTGCTGTTCTGAGATTTTCGACCTTACTGCGGTTACAGAAATGCACACATGCATCCATTATATCTCGTCCCTGCTCCCCCCCCCCCCCCCCCCAAAAAAAAAAAAAAAAAAAAAAGCCCTCAAGGCCAAAAATAAAACCGGCTTCATCCGAAGACAGCTTCTCCTGAAGCGCACAATCAAACAGGCCAAATATTTCAAGTATCTCATAAATACTGCAATCAGCAATTTCATTCCAACACGAAGCAGCTAAAGTCATCTCCATGTTTTACCAGCAAAGAGAGCTTAAAAAAGAAAAGAAAAAAAATGCAACTCTAGCCCACTAACACAAGACATACCTCTGACATTCTTCACACGCATATATTTAACCATTTCAGTGATAACAAACTTGTCTAAGACCGTCGCACACCTCACTGCAGTAAAACACCACTGGCGGGAACACTGACGGTACGCTAGCAAGAGGCATAGATCCTCATGGGCCCCTGCAGATGCGGGGCTCATAAGGATCTATGCTCCTTGCAAATGGATTTTGTTCGATATGTCCCGGAGGTGCAACGGTTAAGCGATAAAGCATTCCGCACAGACATGCAGAAGATTAGGAAAACGTTCGCCCACTTGCAATAACCCATGAACAAGGTGTCAGACGTTTAGGGTCCTTCTCCAGGCAAGAATGTGTTAATAGTTTACACCATACCTTTTATGACTGTTCTTGGTGTGTTTTACCGCTGCATAAAAAACCTTACTATTGTTTTATAATGAAGTTTGAAATTTCGTAACATGAAAGACTTTTCTACACTTCTTCACCTTTGTACGTAGGGGCGTTCCACCGACTCGTAACAGGGTTGGCAGAAAACCTCTCATATGGACTGTAAAAAGAAAGGTCTAGAGCGGCCATAGTTGAGGCAAGGTAACACTGAGAACCTGTTGCCTGGGCAAATTTTAGCAATCAAAGCCCGCCCTGGCGCAGATCGCTCTAAGATAGCTATAAGCATTCAAATGGTTTCAAAATAGCCCTTCCTAATTTTCTTGTAATTTGACACAGCGCCCACGAAAAGGCCTGGAGTGCCTTACTGATCCACCTTCATTTAGCCTTTTAACTACACTACTTGACCCATGTACCCCTCTTTTTCACCTGTAAATGAGTCTACCAATTTGTGCCCCATCCACCCGACTAATAGAAACACGAAACTAGCATGAATCGTAAAATCAATTTGCACCTGGCAATAGATCCTCACGAGCCCACAGCAACAAAGTCTTCGCGACACTTCTTGACGTATCCACCCCCTCTCGGTCAACTGTAGATTACGCATCACATTTTGACCGCACTCCACCTGAGTAAACGTGAAAGGAGCATAGCCTTAAAATCCCGCTTGCAAATAGGCATTGGTCCTTGCCAGCCCCCGCGTATGCGGGGGCTCGATGAGGATCTACGCCTCTTTACAGATGTGCCGTGTCCTCTGGAAGAACTGCCACTAAGTAGTCATGTTCTGCCCGTGTGGTCTCTCCCGTCAGAGAAGGTAGGTCCTATTTTTCACGACAATAGACCTCAGCTCAGAGTCCTAAGCGAGGACGACAGTCGCTGCTCTTTGGATGCATGACATTGAAATCAAACCCCGTCAATGCCGAGAGAAAGTGAACGGTACACGACCCAGCTGCAAGAGGGACATAGATCCTCATGAACCCCACAGTTGCGGGAGCTCATGAGGATCTATGCCTCTTGCTGACACCACTTTAATTGAATCCGTGTTTCTTAGACGGCTGGGGCTCTTAGGTGTTGAATGAACAATGAGTTCAGAAACACAATCTGCCGCCACTGACTCAGAATAGCTCCTTCGTCTAACCTATAAATATACACAAATAGCACAAAAGGAAGTACTAAACAAAAGCAAATGTTTCTTCCAAGGGGCCTCTTGCTGACCCACGGTGTTGGCCGCTGGGGTAACTCACTTCACGGGTTGTAATAATGGATGCCCGTTACCCTGATATTTGGAGGACCCTTGAACCTCACGAGGTCAATGTCGTCTGCGAATCGAAGATTGCACAGGGATCTGCCACCAATAGAGATTGAAGTATGGTGGTTGTGGAGGGTTTCCTGCAATAGTGAGCTTCAAAACCTGACAGACAAACTTTCAAGTAGCGCAGGGTCTTATGGTATGGAGATCAGTACGGATAAAAGCAAAGTGATGATCAACACCACAAGCGACAGCAGCAGCAACATTCACATGAACGGCCAGAAGCTAGAAGAGGTCAATAGCTTCAAGTACTTGGGAGCCACCCTGTCCAAAGACGGTAGTTGCATAGCAGAGATCCGTATCAGGATAGGTACAGCAACATCCGCAATGGCCAGGCTGGACAGGATATGGCAAAGTAACTCCATCAGCTTCACCATCAAGTACAGGCTTTACAAGTCCCTCGTAGTGTCTATTCTACTCTACGGCTGTGAGACTTGGACGCTGCTTGCAGACTCAGAAAAGAAAATCCAGGCCTTTGAGAACAAGTGCCTGAGGAAGTTGCTCCACATCTCGTACCGCGAGCACAAGACCAACGAATATGTACGGAGCATCGTCACTTCCCTGGTGGGCCCACATGAACCCCTTCTGGCAACCGTGAAACGGCGCAAGCTTGCTTGGTTTGGCCACGTGACCCGACACAACACCTTGTCCAAGACTATCCTCCAAGGCACTCTCGAAGGAAGTCGTCTGCGAGGTCGTCAGAGAAAGAGTTGGGTCGCAAACATAAAAGAATGGACCGAACTCGAGATGCCAGACTTGCTTGCCACCGCCCAAAATAGAACTCAGTGGAGAGCACTGTCTGTTGCTGCTGCCTTTCAGTCCCCCCAACGCCCAGTTCGGGCAAGGGACTGATGATGATGATGATGAACCTCACGCTAGATGTCCTGATGGCCAATTAGACAGCGGCCTTCGCTCCAAATCCCCTCTTCAGTTCATCCCTCTGAGAAGCACACATAAATAGGACAGACACCTGCAGGCAAGAAGCACAGGTTCTCGTGAGAATCTATATCTATGCCTCTTGCAGATGGGGGTAGGGGGGGGGGGGTCAGGACGAGGAACCTGTAAGCTGGGAACTAGGCGACTGCAGGATCGGCTCGTTACGACGGGGTTTTCCCAGCGTGTCATCAATCAATGCGCCACAGAACATTCAGCATATTCTTTTCAGTTTTTAACTACCACAAGCAAAATATTCCAATTCGTGTGCCTTGTTCTTGTGAGTGGGCACGGTCGCTGGAGCTCTATCGACCACGACAGTTTTATTGTGACAATGATGAAACCTGAGCAACCCGCAATCCTAGCTGGGAGGAGACCATTTTAAATTGTCCACGGGTAAGCACAC
>BTPG01000007.1:102167004-102302004 GCA_036245525.1 Semisulcospira habei | reverse complement strand
ACTGTTGATGGAGAGCCATACTCCTGCTCCGAACATAGCCAATCTGGAAACGGCAGACATCCCCCCCCCCACCCCCCCCCCCACATCACACAGAGATCTATGCACCTTGCCGAACCCACCGCATCACACAGAGAGGCTCATAAGGATCTATGTCCATTGCTGAGCCCATTTTACACCTTCGGTCCTTAGCTGGAAAATGCGTCCATGCGTTCGAAAATAACGGACTGGTGCGATAAGGTCACCGTGATCTGAACTGGCCGGAGATGGCCCAGGAACTAGGCTTGCAGGGGTCATTTCCGGTAGGGATCAGGGGTTATTTCCGGTGATGTATGGATAACTGCAGAAAAATAAACGACTCGCTCTATCCGAGTAACTGAAATATAAGACCCATTTCAGAACGATGAAGCGGAGCACGGACCATAGGCCAAAGAGGCCCAGCTCCCGTGCGCAGGCTCACGAGAACGTGTGCCTATCCCTGGGGATTTGTGAAGATCTATTCTTCTTGGGAGAGCGTGGAAGTGGAAGAGGTTGGCCGATTGTTTGGATGTATGCGTCTCGTGATGTGAACCAGTACTGCAAGGGTTATTTCCTGTGATGTATGGATCTCGCGCACTGACGACTCAGATGTACTTCGCAAAATGTCCATCTGAGAAGCAGCGACGAAAATAAACGAGGACGGACCTTGCCAGCAAGAGGCATAGATTCTCATGAGCCCCTGCGGCTGCAGCCGCAGGGGCTCATGAGAATCTATGCCTCTTGCTGATGAAGGAGGACCGAGGGATTTGGAGCATGGGATCTCGCAGACAGCCAGAGGCACTCTAAACTACCGATCCCACACCAAGCCTTCCCAACGTGTGGACGCTTTTCACACAAAGCCCTTCCGTCTTTACAAAACACAGATCATCATGGACCCGTCTAACTTAGCATGCTTCTCAATAGGCAGACCCTCAATTTATTCCAGTGCTTCTCTGAACGAAATGGTGAACCATTACTTGATACCAAAGATCTAAGACTACCAGTAGAGTAAAACCAATAAGCAAAGGCTACCAGGATAGGGATAGATAGATCTACGAACATTGCTAGTGTGTTTTTGGTGTTAGGTCCTTTGATAATAACGATCGTCACTGCAGGTGTTAAAGGTTTACACGATTCGAATTTCTTTTTCATCAAGATGGAAATACTTACCGTTTACTGTCACTACAATCGTTACTGCGTCCATTCAATTGCTTTTTGAGCAACAGCCCTGAATGACGAATGTATGTGTGCCAGTAGCTGCGACAAAGAGTACAGAGGCTACGCTAAATACGGATACCATGACATCTCTGTATCGTAGTACCATGATTAAAATACACTCTGCTTTCTTTCTTTCTTTCTTTCTTTTTTTTTAATCACAGTGCGCTCCTAAGCTCGAAACTGCATGAGGGATATTATCTATAGCCTGCATTAACCTATTTAACCCCAAGGCCGCATTTCCCAAATTTTGAAAGTGTCCAACAGCTACGTACCAGATGCTGCAGAAGAAGAATTGACCACGAGAATTCAAGGGTAATGCCAGATTAGCCTTGCGCCTGATGGCGCCAAGCTAATCAGGCACTATCCTGGAATCATGGTCGATCCATGTCCTGCTGTTGTGCGTCAGGACAATAAATCCACAGCCGCGAATCCGAATGCAGCACGTCTCGAATGTGTTTAAGTTTTCGTGGCTAATATTAAAGAAACCACCTCGCGTGCAATCTCAACAACCAATCAATCAGTACAAACCAAATCGCCGACACCGTGTCAATGTTTACAGGAATGCATTGGTCGTAAAAGTTATTGGTTAATTCCACGGTACGCGAACAACTTTGAAGATTATGGGAGTTTATATGTCCCGAGCCGCGAAAGACAAACAATACACAACATTGTCGATGGAAATCCCCCCGGACATAAATTCGCGCATGAGCGACACTTTACATTTGCGGGATCAGCACTATTTGACTAATATCTGCAACCCCCCCCCCCCCCAACCCATCCCCCCCAAGGGTGAAGAAAGCCAAGGGGGGTTAAAACGTTGGGCCCTTAAACTGGCAGTTGTTCTCTGAACGACATGCCTGTTCAACAGACTGATCGACCACGATAGTTCAAGGATGGTGCCAGAATAGCTTGGGGCCTCTAGACGCCAAGCTATTCTGGCACCATCCTTGAACTATCATGTACGACCCAAACTCGGCTGTAGCGTGTCAGAACGGTGACAATGTATTGTGCTCGGACTTACCAGCGGATCACGGTGTTACACAACTGGACACGAGACATGTACGACTTAGGTGCCATTAAACTCTAGGTGAGAGAAGACCTACTACAGGGAATGTAGCCCGGGTTAGACGCGACAAGTCTTTTAGGGTCGACGCAGTACGAAGCGTTTAGAAGCGATTTCTAATACATATACGCAATTGGGTTATGAGTTACCGGCAGGATCTGTGTGATGTTCAGACTAGTCTGCAAGAACGTATAGCGCTGATTGGTGTCCTGCTAATACATCTACTGGCCTCTTGTATCACTTTACCTCGTTCAAAAATCGCATTATGCATTTTTAGGGACGAGCAATAGCCGATCCCCCAAAGAATGACGTTATACGTACGTACATAATATGACGACAATGACGTTTTGCACATCTAACATGTTTACATTTAACATTTCTAACATTTTCACATTTAACACATTTCAGTGGCCTCAACAAATGCATTATCACAACGTTTAGCATCTACATTTTGTACAACCATACGATGACACTGGTTAAGAACCGGTGAGACTTACGATGAAGCGGGAAGCTGGGTGGCTCGGTGGTAGAGCGTTCGACTCTTGTCCTAATGGTCGCGGGTTCGAAAGCAAATGGGGTCAAAATTTGTACTGGCGTCTTTTCGGTCAAAATTTGTACAGGCCTCTTTTCGATGCCCGTCTTTGAAATCACCTTCAAAAGACGTTAAGCCCCAAACGTTTAATGTTTAATGTTTTATGATGAGGCCCTCGTTTACTGTCCGACAGTAACGTCACCGCGTGTGGACCTCACCCGTCCGATACGTACAGGTTGTTCTGACATTATGTTAAATAATGTCAGTGGAATCCAGCCTGTGATGAATGTTGCTGTCCCATGACAAAGCCACATTATCAAGGTATTAGTTGTTTAAATAGAGGCTGTAGTTACTCCTTCACGGCCAGTTGGAGCAGACCTTCTAAAGTCAGTGTAAATCATGGTCAATTTTAACGTGAAAGAGCCGTCCCAGGAACATGGATTCAAAGTACAGTCAGCAAGAGGCATAGATACTCATGGGCCCCCGCCGCAACTGCGGGGGTCATGAGAATCTATGTCTCTTGCATTTGCAGTGCGTTGACGTTTTCTGAATGGGTTACAATACTCGTGAGACTATTCAAAAGTTGAACATCAATTCGTGCAGTCGTATATGTCGCGAAAGAGGGAAAGTGTTATATAAATTCGTGTGCTGGTATGTGTTTCTGGACCTTACGGCTGGAAGGTCAAAATCACAGAGCAGCACACGCTGGGAAAAAAGTGTTTTTAACCCAAACGCCAGCACCACCTGTATAAAAATGAAACCGCCTCAACCGTCGCGGAATTTTCTGCCTCAGATGTCGTGAATGGTTACTGTATTAAAAACTACAGAACGTCTGACTAATGAGGCTCACCATCTCATATCATTTTTTACCCTGAGGTGAAGGTGATCATCAAGCATAAACAGTACTAAGCAGGAGGGGGGGTGGGGGGGTGCCATTGTCACCTACTTCTTGTATCGTGTTAATCATTTTACGGATCGCAACCCTGTTCTATACCTCTTCACAACAGACGAGGCTGACAATGCGAATACATGTGCAAGTATTGTGTATACCATTCTAGAGCCGTGAGAATACGAATGTTCGAGAACCGTTCAAATGAAAGCGCGCAAACAGAAGTCGCTCATTTATTCTCCCATTATATGGCAATAGCCAAAATGTTTACTATTGAGAAAAGCTTGAGTTTCGTTGTTCAGCATAAAACAGACATACTGGATTTTGTCCAATAACGGCTGAATTCTGTTCGTGTTTTATTTCGTCTTTGATGGACACAGCCTTTATTGGACTAGCGCTTGGACAAACATGACAATAACACATTTTCTGAAATTAATATGTTAGTCTGCGACTTTGTGTCTTACGGTTACAACCGTGAATGTCCAAGGTCCAAGCAGACCTTCAAAAATAACTGGTGACCCGGAACAAATCCAGTGGAAATCCGACAGAAACACGACATAAGCAGACTTCTCAACTTGTGGTCTTGACGCCAGTGAAAACTTGTTCACTTTTTTTGTGTCTGCCGCTAGCTATTTAATTCAAATTCATATAAATGATAAATCATAGCACTAGATTAGACAGCGTGATAAACCACAGCGGAGCTCACAGACCTCCGGTGATCAGGAAGAAATCTGATGGAAATTCAGTGAAGACATGTCACAAGGGTCATTCCTGAGTGGTCTTGACGCCACTGAAATCTTGTATATTTTGTATCTGGCGCCAGATGAGCAGTTAATCAGCCAACCCCTTTCATCTGCAAGAGGCACAGATTCTCAAAAGCCCTTTCGACAGCATGGGCTCGAGAATCTATACCTCTTGCTGACAGAGGCGGGGGATAGATCGGGCTCATCTCTACAGTACAGCGGGAGACATTTTCCAGGCGTAAGACTATGAAAGCAAAATGATAAAACCGAATCAAGGTCTCTCATTTGCAAGACTTCGAGGCATAGATCTTCACGAGTCCCAGCAACCAGAGGAGATGACGAGAAAAATGTGCCTCCTGATGGTGGGGGGGCGGCGGCCCCTAAGCTCCTGGGACAGTTGCATGAGCGAGCTTAGTCCTGCGCAAGCCGCTAAAGAAGCTGCTCTGGTATAGTTCAGTGGCTGGCGCAGGACTGAGCAGACTCGTGCAACTGGCCCCTGAAAACGAAATCCTCCACAGCTTAAAGATGTAACCCCTTCGCTGCCAGTGATCGCCGACTATTCCTCTGAAATCTCCGTTCATTCAACTCCAACGAACCAAATTTGCTCAAAGAGAACATGGACACAAAGTGGTGTCAACAAGAGGCATAGATCCTCATGAGCCCCCGCATTGCGGGGGCTCATGAGGATCCATGCTTCTTGCAGCTGGTGTCAGTGTTCACTTATTCACGGCAATAAAGGGGTTAACGATAAGACGGATCAAGGCCAGGTCAGTGACATCCTATATTATCCTCTTTATGCCCGGCAGACAAAACTACGTCAGTCTAGACCTGGGGCACTTGACAGCTTCTTTATGGAATATGATACAATGCATAAAAAGTCGGCGCCACAGTGCGAAAGGACTACAGGGTACCACGAAGGACCAAAGGACCGCGCCACAGAAACTCCCACTTTCATGTCGGATCACCTATCTCCGCGTAAGGAGCAAATAATGATGCAAATTAGGTTGACTATCACAATCTGCAGATGCTTTGTGCTTCTTTTAGAGGCTTGTTACGTGTTGAGTCGTGGTCGTAGTGTGATATCACACCAGACGCACGCACGTAAGGTTCTTTTTAAATAAACTTCATTCAGCTGCAACCCGTCACACGTGGCTTAAGGTTGTAGACAATACTGGAGTAACAGTTCCAACAATACTTTATTTCAGCCATGCGATCTCCACACAATGCGACCCTCTCCGCCTCCTCATCCCCCGCACCAAACTCAGCACTTTCGGCCCCCGCTCCTTCTCAGTATACGGTCCATCCACCTGGAACACTCTCCCACTCTCTCTCCGTCAGAAACACTCGCTCTCCTCCTTCCAGTCCGCCCTCAAAACTCACCTCTTTCAACAGTTCCAGCACTATATCACCACACTCCCCACCCCAAGCTGACCGTCGTAATGTATTTTCACTATTTGTGTTACGTGAGTCATTGTCTAAAGCGTGCGCATGCGTGTGCGAGTTGTGAGTGCGCGCTTAGAGTTATAATTATTATAAGATAAGCGCATTATAAGTACCGTAATTATTATTAATTATTAATGCATTCCCAAATGCACCAACACTGATACAATGTCTCTTCTTCGAAATGTCAATACTGGCGACACAATGTTTCTCATACAACGTACACCACCGTTACGGTGCGACTCTCACAATGTACACTCTATACGGGCCACGTACCTACGATAAACTGTGTGTCCCTACAACTGACAATGCATGACACTGTACACACGTGCTTCCTAGCACCAACTTTTATAGTAAACAACTTTCCAGAATAATCTAACGAAATCACACAACGCAACCAATCAGAACGGAACACGTAACTGAAACTCATAAATATTAAATAAAAAGAACTTTCTAGAATAAACTAAAATAGTATACAAAAATTCGACTGCTAAATTCAGCCCCAAATCCCAGTGTGTAAAGACGTCACACAAGAGTATGGCAGACCGTTCACGATCTAGCCTACACTTTCTGGAAGTTTCGCAATCTTTCGCAATACATACTGACTGGCTGCTAACTTCACGCGCACAGAAAACTATGACCAAAAATAAAGCATGCACTCTGACGTCACACGCACGAGGTCACTAGACCACGCGACCCCGCTCGAATGCTCTGGTCCACTCCCAGCGAATCTACGCATAACAAAAACTGACCGCCATTCTCCGTGCGACTTTGCTAGAAGCTTCCGGACTAAACTTAGCGTAACATAACAAAACCAAATCCGCTATCTGCGCGAACAATAAAGAATCTTACTGAAAAGGTAAGTGATACGTAACCATGATAGCTCAAATAAATATCGGATCGTTTCCTACGATTAACACATGCATGCTCTTACAGAACAACACAACCACAATCGTAACATAAACAAGGCTCATGAGGATCTATGGCAGATGGAAGAGTGAAACTGAAAGTCACAGGTGTACCACCAGAGATATTATATTATATTGAGCAGCATTTTGCTTGATATAGTACGGACAACTGGCAGATGTGATTACGAGACCCGAATCAAAATGTCCGAGTCGGTACGACGAGGACATTTTGATCGGGTCAAGTAATCACATCTGTCTGTTTATCGGCACTATATCAAGCAAAATGTTGCTCAATATAATGTATGTGCCCAGTCCAAAACAAAATTTTACAAGAGTCCTTCCGATTACTGCCATTGGCGCTGAAGTAGTCAATTTCACTATATTTGGACATAAAAACTTCCCAGCTTGACACTACTAACCGAAATGTACTCAGCGCAAATCCACCAAGGCGTACACAGTGCAAATGTGATCTCTGATTTTCCATTTATTCTTAGAACTAAATAAACTCAGCGTGAATCTTCACAGCATGATTCCACCCAGCATAAATCGACAAAGGCTTGAATTTACTCAAATAAAAAATATCTCAATGGAATAGCGACAGCACACATTCACACTGGGAGTGGGTAGATCTACGCCCAGGTTCTTTCAGGCTATGTAGACTTTCGCTGGATATTTTCACTTTTTTTTAGATTTGCGCTAAAATATACCGAAACTTACCCCTAAGCCCTTCAGCGCCACTGATACTAGCACTGTGTGTATTACACGTACTAGACCAATCACCTCACCACAAAACTCTTTAACGTCATAATCTAGGACCCGCATAGTCTGGAGTTCACGTTAGACTTTTCTGAAATGTTGCAAAGGAGGTGACATGACGAAAAGTTTACATGCATATTGGCTGAAGGAAACTTTACCGTCCAACAACAAATGTATGCTTCAAACATACAGAACCCAGCAAATCTGACACTGCCGAACATGTTTCATCCCGCAAATTCCCTTTCGCACGCCTCCGATGTTGGAGAAAACAAACGGATAAGCTACCTTAGGTGCGACCACGTATTGGACTGTCGATTGACTCAGCGCGGAGATTTCGTTTGACTGTGTAGACATCAGTGCTTTCCATAATCGTGCGTGTTGCTCAGTGAAGTCTACTTGTAATTATAACACGGATAATGGCGGAAAATGCCAGCAGGTTTGTTTATTTAGTCCTTTTCTAAGGTTGTCACTATCACTAGCGGACGTCAGTGTCGTCAATTTCAATAGTATGGCGATTCGATTCGTGTGTTCGCTGCTGTCTATTCTCCGATTATGTGTGTTCATGGGAAAGTAATTTCGAGCGTGCGTACACACTAAGAAGTATTTCATTATTAGTGAGCATAAGGAGCTTGCTAATGTGACAGTAAGCACATATTTAGCGTTTTTGCATTGCGGACAAGCAAGCATCAAGATTGAGTCTTTCTGGTCTGCAAGGGATTATGGGAAGGAAAGCATATCGAGCAAGCTCATGAATATTAATTTGCTTTTTATACGATATATCAGTACATGTGTCAAAGAAGGGGAAATTTTATGGCGTGGGTACATAGAGAATTGTTTTCATCCCTACGTCACACGACCAGTCACTTTAGCGCAAACCGTGTGACCGTGATACAAAAACCCTTGAAGCGACAAATGGCGGACTTCTTGTAGCCCTCTTTGTGACGCATCTTGGATGCGAGTTTTGTTTTATAAATGATCGCCAAACGTTCTGAAGTACAAAGTTACTTAGTGGTGTTCGAAACAACAAGCACACACAGTACTGGAGATGGAAACGTCATGAAATATTTTAAATTACATCATAAGTCTATTATGTATAAATGTATATTCCTTTGACGTCAGTCATGTCTGGAGTGATCCAGGTCGGATGATGTCTTCTTGATTTCTTTTACGAAAATAGTGGAGGAATGAGAACAAATACGTTATTGGTAGCAGGGGCTTGCTGCACGGACCCTTGTAGGCCTTCTGGAGGTCAAAGCAACCATTGTACCCTCAGGCCTTCGGGGTACAATGGTTCCTTTGACCTCCCTCAGACCTTCCGTGTAGCGAACCCCTGCGACCAGTAACTTATACTGCCCAATTGTTGACTATCTTTGGTACCAACTACTGAAGAGACTGGTAGAGACATACGGTACTAGTGAACAGACGATAAGCTTCACTTGGAGATACATTTTTCTGCTACAGGTGTCTGATTTCTTTTTCAAGTACGGCTATCCCTAGCATCACTTCTAAGGCGCTATGAACACAAATCATGGGACATGGATCAACCGCGATGGTGCAAACGATAATCGCCAGACGGCCATTGCGAACGATGCATCAAGCTGCAGGCACGTCAAACAAATGAGTTTTCTGCTATTGGAGTTGCAGTCAATTCTAAAAATAATATTAAAAAGATCAATTTCAGAAGCCTGTGCCCTATAGCATGTTCATCAGCTATGCATGAGCTCCTGCGACTGCAGGGGCTCATGACAATCTATGAATCTTGTCTGATCGTCTTCGTCTTCTTGTTTTCTTCTTCATTATGACGCCTCAAATTTATCGACACATTCATATCAACTAGACAGGGTCAGCGACTTTTTATTCATGCAAATAAGTCTTGTTCACAAAAGACAAGCATAACGTCGGGACCACAGGGTACTTATTCATTCCTCACTGTCACAAAAATCCCTTTCATGTGTCTGCAAGGACGACCGCCGTGAAGTATTTCGTGCAAACTGACGTTCCAAGTCGAGTGACAGTTGCTAGTGTTAGGAGGTATTTCGCGCAGACGAAATTCCGAAGTAAAATCACGACAGCGGAGGAAGTCATGGGCCACTCAAGAATATCCCCCCCCCCCTCCTCCCCCCCCCCCTCTCGTACTTAAAAGGTACAAAGGACTTCCAACCCACTTAACAGTCTGGATTCCAGGTGTGAGTTGCACAGTTGAGATCAGTCCTGCGCCAGCCACTAAGCAAGGTGTGCCAGCCACTAAGCAAGGAACTATGAAATCTGTTGTATACTGAAATTCCCGCCAGTGACATCACGCCCGATTTCTTGGCTACATGCACAATGATGACGCATTAATGGAATGCGGCTTAGATCCAACCCCGGTTTAACCCTGCTTCGGGGCTGGGTTGATCTCTACCCTGATCTAACCCGGGTTGGACCAAGCGTAAACTGAACGCAACAACCCGGGCTGAACTCTGGATCAACCCGGGTTGATGTGCAAGTGAAAACGGCCACCCTGTCAAATTACTTGATATTACGACGACGTGTGTCTAAATGGACTATCGCTAGACCTATACGTAAAATTCGTATGGAAGTGTGCAGAACTAAAGTTAGACCAGTTTTCTACTTGAAGATTGAACCCGAATATCTCTAATTTTCTAACGGCTGTACTTTATACACCATACTGACACATGATAGATCTACGCCTAGATCATGATAGATCTATATGTACCCACTTCACAAAGTTGTTCCTTCTTTGACACATGTATTGTTATATTGTATAACAAGAAAATTAATATTCATGAATTTGCCTGATATACGTTCCTTCCCAAAATCCCTTGCACGCCAACAAGATTCAGTCTTGATGGTACTTGCATTTTTCAAAACGAAAACGTGAAATATGCTCATACTGCAACATTAACAAGCTCCTTATTACAACATTAACAAGCTCCTTACGTGTAGTAGTAATTAAATATGTGTACGAACGCTCTAAATTCCTGTCCTATACACACACACGAACGGAGAGCAGACGCCAGCAAACGTGTGCGTCGCAGCCATTAGTAAAACTGACAAAACTGACAAGATATCAACAGGCGATATCGACAACCTGAGAAAAGAACTAAATAAACAAACCTGCTGGCATTTTCCGCCAATTATTCGTGATACAGTTACAAGTAGAATTTACTCAGTAACAAAGCACTGATGTCTTTATAGTCGGACGAATGGAAATCTACGCGCCGAGTCGACAGTGGTGTGCTGTCGTCTGCCATTCATGTGTAAACGCCGCAATCAGCCGCAAAATGAACTTGATGACGCGTGGCACAGTTTTGTTTTGGACGCTGCTTGCTGTTCTTCCGCTATTGATAATGTAGAATAAAAATTTGAAGTGCCCAGGCGATACTCTAAGCATTATATTATATTGAGCAACATTTCGCTTGATATAGTGCCGATAACCGACAGATGTGGTTACTTGACACGAATCAAAATGTCCTCGTCTAACGACTCGGACATAGTACATTTTAATTCGGGTCTCGTAATCACATCTGTCTGTTATCGGCACTATATCAAGCAAAATGTTGCTTAATATAATGCCTAGAGTATCGCCTGGGCACTTCAATTTTTTTGTTCTACGTTATCAATAGCGGAAGACCAGCACCCAGCGTCAAAAATCTGTAATCCATATTTCACTAAGCGTATTTAAACCCACCGGATAAAAGAAAATAAAATTGACAGACCAATACACGACAAAGGCTTCATGCAACGGATTTCAAGAAATTATGGGTTTTCGAGCAACAGAAATATAGTATTATGTATGGTCCGCAAGTTCTATTTTGTTATGACATTATATAGTTTTATATTTGAAACAACATAAATGTGACATTTTGGTTGAAACAAAAAAAATTACGCGTTATAGTTTAGCGAGGTCATACAGGCGAAGCAACTCTACACTAAGTTTTTGCGTCGGTTGTTTACACTCCTTTGTCTTCAAAGCATGCGGGCGGCACTCGGCACACTAAATTGCGACACAGTTTAACCTGCGCAGTGCAGAGAAAATGTGAACACCACCCAAATGCAAGAGGCATAGATCCTCATGAGCCCCCGCAGTCGCGGGGGCTCATGAGGATCTATGCCTCTTGTTGACACCACTTTGAATCCATGTTCCTGGGACAGCTTGGTTTGGTTTTTGGTTTAGAATTAACGAAGATACAGAAACGCAGTCTGCGTCAGCGGGCACTGAACAGATTAACTCTTGCGAGACGTGTCGCAACCGGATTCACGGCGTCAAGCCGCGAATCCGGATGCGACACGTCTCGAATGTGTTAAAGCATGAGAAACATTCGGCTGTAGAATGTAAAAGGGGCGACTCTAACTAGCTACTAGTACTATGTGGCACGCTCTAGCACACGCTTTGTGTAGCGGATCGAGGGAGGTGACCAGTGGGACTAGCGGATCGAAGGAAGTAACAAATGAGACTAGAGTTCAGATCAGGGTGAGGCAATAGGAGCACACATCAACACCCCTCTCCACTTCAATTAACGCTGGGACAATGTTTACATTGCTCATCCTCAGTCGTGACCTTCTAACCAAATCGTCTCCGTCAACTTCATGATATAAATTGTATCTACGCAGCAAGAGGAGTAGATTCTCATGAGAATCAGCGCCACTTGCAGGCTGAGATGGGGTGGGGGCAGAGATGGTTTCGTACTCTCCTTGTGCGTGTTTGCACTAACACCATAAACCATGTTACATTCTCTCGAAGCGTTTGAACTTGTACATTAAATTTTCAACTGACACAATATATTATAAACCGTAGACTGAATTCACAGACCTCTACTGCACGAGCAGCACAGACGCAAACTTGAAATGACTGGCCCTCCATACGTATATTTAAAATGTAGAGTGATAGCTGCACCGTATTAAAATATCAGCGTACAGTGAACACATGAGGATCTCGTCCGCACAAGGAAACGTATTTCTATAGGCAAACCTTGTAAACAAAAAAAACAAAAAAGGTACAACTTTCAGTTTCATATATATGCAAGTACATCGGTCACTGAATTTAATGGCTCCTTCAGGAAATTGACATAAAACTCACATGATAAACATAGAATCATGACACTCCCACCCCACCCCTGGAGGTTGGTGTGTGTGTGTGTGTGTGTGTGTGTGTGTGTGTGTGTGTGTGTGTGTGTGTGTGTGTGTGTGTGCGTGTGTGCGTGCGTGCGTGCGTGCGTGCGTGCGTGCGTGCGTGCGTGCGTGCGTGTGTGTGTGTGTGGAGGGTTTGATAATAAATCATACCAACAAGACACGTAGTCCTCACCGAGCCCTCACAACAAGCGGGCTCGTGAAGATTTATCATCTAGATCTCTTGCAGATGACTGGCATTCGAGGGTGCAATTTTTTTTAAAAGTGATACTTTTCATATGCTGGTCTGTGATTTTGGACCATACGTCTGAAAGCCGTAAGGTCCAAAATAGCAGACCCAGACCCCTTTGTGTTCGGCAGCACCGAGCTGTGCAAAGTTATGAAAACATTGAAAGCCGGTTTAATGTCTTGTATACAGGCAGCTTACACGGTGTACATGATCCGATGAATAAGACGAGCACTTAATATTAGGAAGACGTAAGTGCTGGGTGAACACGATAGTTCAACTCAAAGCAGGCTGGCATGACTGAGCTAGACAGGTGCTTACAAATTACACAAGAGACCTGCCCCAGGCAAAGAAGGGTTACTTCAAACTTCAGAATTAAAGGCTTACTACCAACGTGACTGTTCAAATATACACTTTTGTAAAAGATGGTTAGGCAACGCTACACACAGGTCTAGTTATGGTTCATTTAGACACAGGAGAATCCAGTTCAGCACACGTCGTCTTAATATCATGTAACCTGACAACGACTGCACTCCGTTTATAATTATAACTGTATCAGTACGAGAAACAGCTAAAAATAGATTGACACGCTAATTGTTGCGCAGAATAAATAAGTGCGATTGCGCATGTGTGTTTGCTGCATGTCCAAACTGCCGTTAAAGTTCATTAGGAGTGTCGATAAGGCATAAGAAACACAAACGGTGCTGAAATGTGTTTTCAGATTTGCGCGTAATGGTACTTTAAAGTTAGCCCTTTGGTGCAGCTTTATTGTACTACGTACTAAGAATAATTCTGAAGGAGATATTGCGAAGTACTTCGCTATATCTCCTTCATAAGTGTTCTTAGCATGTCTTACAATAAAGCTGCACCATAAATTCTCAAGTCTGAAAGTCGTAAAATGCACGACTTTTCTGCACTTTGTACGTAGGCGAGGTCCCCCGTCGCACGAGGGCCAGTAGATAATCTCTGTTACGTTTGCTCACTCACATGGGTAACATTGTGAAAAGAATTGTAAAACGATCTTAGCTGAGAAAAGATAGTATTGAGAACCCGTTGTTTTAACGAATTTCAAAGACCTCCCTGGAGCAGACAGCTTTAATTTTCGAAAGCCACACGTTCTGGGTGAACATGACATACAGTTACAAACGGTAGAACGGTCTTTCTTTGAGGCAAGACGACATTAACAATCCGTTGTTTCATCGAATTTCAGCAATCAAATTTCTCCCTAATGCAGACCTCTTTAATTTTCAACAGCCGTAAGTTATGGGTATGCAGGATACACAATTGCAAAATAATTTTTTTTCCAGCCTTCCCCAGACTTTACTGACACAATGTTCTCGGCGCACATGACGCTGTGAATAAGACCAGTACTTAATTTCGTGCTGTGTGAGACCGGTATTTCAATACATAATGCACAATATCATGAGTAAGCTAAGCCATAGACTTTCAAACACCGAAAGTGCTGGGTGCACACGATATTCCAATGCAAAAATAGTTCTCTATCCATCTTTCCTAAGACCAACTATTTACCCTGTTTACACATGAAGCTACGAAGATGACGAGCAATCAATTTTCGAAAGCCAAACGTGCTGGGTGAAAATGATATTTCAAAGCATGTTGTCATGCACAACGAAAATTTTAACCCTTGTTAGCATTTTAACCCTTTTCACTCCAAGACCTCATTTCCTAAATTCTGGAGGTGTCACCCAACGACTATGTACCAGTTTTGCAGGAGATGTATCGACCATGGTAATTCAAGGGCAGTGCCATATTAGCTTGGCGCCTGACGACGCCAAGCCGTAGCTAATCTGGCACTACCCTTGAATTATCATGATCGATCCATCTCCTGATGTACTGCATCGGGACTGAATGGGTTAATATGAAAAGCCGACAGTGCTGGGTGAACACGATATTTCAAAATAGGCTGGTGTGGCTATAAATCTGATAATGGAGAATCCAGACCAAAAAGATGACAATGCCACGCCAGTAAAAATGCAAAGGAATTCCCCACAAAAAAAGCAAAGAAGCACGCTTAGAAAGGACAAGTACAACACGGTGTATTGAGCTGTACTTTTCCTTTGCAAGCGTGCTTCTTTCTTTGTTGGGAATTTCTCTGATAATGAAAGGCGTGGGACTCGGCGCATTATGGTCAATGTTAGCATTTCTGTGAACTTTTCTGACTAAATTCGACGCGCGCGCATACACACACGCGGTTAAGCTGTGTGTGTGTGTGTGTGTGTGTGTGTGTGTGTGTGTGTGTGTGTGTGTGTGTGTGTGTGTGTGTGTGTGTGTGTGTGTGTGTGTGTGTGTGTGTGTGTGTGTGTGTGTGTGTGTGTGTGCGTGCGTGCGTGCGCGCGCGTGCAGAGAGAGAGTGTGTGTGTGTGTGTGTGTGTGTGTGTGTGTGTGTGTGTGTGTGTGTGTGTGTGTGTGTGTGTGTGTGTGTGTGTGTGTGTGTGAGTGATTAACTCATTCAGTCCCGACACACCACAGCCAGATATGGGTCGACCATGATAGTTCAAGGGTGGTGCCAGAATAGCTTGGCGCCTCTAGGCGCCAAACTATTCTGGCACCACCCTTGAGCTATCATGGTCGCTGTCTCCTGATATGTGTTAGAGGACAACTCCAAAATGTGGGGATTTGGTACCTGGGACACAATGAGTTAAAAGTGATTGGTTGATGGCTTTATGTTTACTTTCTGCCTCAGTTGAGGCCAGATGTGTGAATTCAGCACTAGATCCTACAAAAAACACCAAGATTTATTATTATTTCAGCAATATGAGTGTCGCTTCCCTATGTCTGGTCTGCTTGCGCCCCAGAGAACTATGAAAATGCGTGTGTACGAAAAAAAAGGTGGGGATGGGAATGGGTTTTCCATTACGGTTTTCCGTGCCATGCTTCCAAAATACGCAGCCACAACATGCCCTTTTCTCTAAATGCTTGCTGCGTGTACGCAGCAAGCATCTAGAGAAAAGGGCATGTTGTGGATGCGTATATTTAAAACATGGCACAGACTATAAAACGTGGTATTATCCTGGAGTCGCTCTGGCCTTTCTATGCTAAAACGCAATGCCATTACAAAACACCACCACACGCGTATGCCAAAACTCAGGCATGGAAACTGCTGACGTTGTAAACCTCTGAAGTCCGGTCTACCAGGTTGTGAGAATGAATTTTCACCATTTTAAAACAATTTGAAGGTCCCTCCTGGCACCTTAAGACAGAATTTCCAAGTATATTCACTGTTAACAACACAAATATCTCCCATAAACTCTTCACCACCCACAATGATGGAGAAAATAGCGTAAGCGAAGAGAATCCCCGTGCTTGAGAACTAGTCTACGCTTTTCATGCTGGTTGTCTTGACTCCCGACAAACCATATTTCAAGTCAAAATGAACCAGTCACGTTACACAAGCAGAAAATTATGCACGTTGTAGTCAGACTTTACATTTTATACTGACGAGCAAAAGAAAAGCGACATTTTTGGACTCAGCGGAAACACTTTAGTCTTTCCGATGATTCCAGAAAAATGTCGCATTTCTTTCGCTAGTCAGTATATTTTTCTGAACAGGAAAATGACCAAAGACATGTCCCCTACTAAGAAAGATAACCTCGCGCTGGGACCATACGGCGTTGAGGCGCGTCCCCTGGGTGGTGGATAGGGGGTCCCTCGTGAGAGGGGTGCACCGAATGAAATAAGGTGCCGTGAACCAACATGGTCTAAGGGAAGGTGACCCCGACAGAAAACCCCTGGTCCTCCTAGTAAGGGGGTTGGGCGTGGGGGTAGCTTCCCCACCCTGCAAAAAAGGAAATAGCTACAAAAACGCCGACGAAAAGACTAACAGTAATTCCTTTCCTGGAGGAGGAAGGTTCTTCTACTAGAAGACTTATGACGTCCTGTGGTGAAAGCCGGAAGTCTTCGGAAGCCACAGGACCGAGCCGCCTCTCTCTATCCAGGGATACAACCATGGGCACATGGAACGTCAAGACCATGTACCAGAGCGGCAAGGCCGCCCAGATAGCAGCGGAAATGCAAAAGTACAACCTTTCCCTGCTAGGCATCAGTGAAGCCAGATGGACGCAGTCTGGCCAGAAAAGGCTGTTAAGTGGGGAGATGATTCTGTATTCAGGTCATGAAGAGGAGAATGCCCCCCATACAGAAGGAGTAGCACTCATGCTGTCACCAGTGGCACAGAGAGCGCTGATGGGCTGGGAACCTCTTGGGCCAAGAATTATAACAGCAGCCTTTAGAACCAAGAAAAAGCTCAAGCTGAACGTCATCCAGTGTTATGCGCCCACCAATGACAGTGACGAGGAAGAGAAACAAGAGTTCTACGACCGACTCCAGAGTGCCGTGGACAAATGTGCGGAGCGAGACATCACCATCGTCATGGGCGATTTTAATGCCAAAATAGGGGAGGACAACACCGGATACGAAGAGGTGATGGGGAGACAGGGACTAGGCTCGGAGATGAGTGAGAACGGGGAGAGGTTTGTAGACTTTTGTGCTCTAAACCGACTTGTCATTGGAGGCAGCATCTTCCCACACAGAAGAATACACAAAGCAACTTGGGTCTCACCTGACCATACAACAGAGAACCAAATAGACCATATCTGCATTAGCAAGAAATTTAGAAGATCCCTTCAAGATGTTCGAGTGAGGAGGGGAGCAGATGTCGCCTCAGACCACCATCTGCTTACCTTAAGAATGAAGCTCAAGCTAAAGAAAAGCTGCACAGAGACAACAAGAAGACAGCGCTATAATGTAGGCCTCCTGAGAGAAACTGGAGTTAGAGAAGAGTGAGTGAGTGAGTATAGATTGCTTTACGTCCCGCAAGCGACAAAGGCCTTCTCAGGACGTGCCTGCGCTAAATGAAGAAAAGAACTGCAAGAAGCGCAGACAGGAGGGAGAATTTCAAAAGAAAAATATAGATGAATGGACCAGAAAGACAGAAATACAAACCCCCAAAAGAGTAGAACCCACCTTGCAGGGGTTAGACAAGGTGACCCTAGGAACTAAAAAGTAGACAACCCCACCAAGGTCCCCTAGGGCAGACCCGGTGGGGGAGTTAGAGAAGAGTTCAAACTGGTGCTGTCCAACCGGTTTCAAGCGCTACAGGAGCTAGTAAATGAAGAGGAGGCGGTCACCACAGAGCAGCAGTGGAAGGCAGTTAGAGAGGCGCTGAACTCAACCTGCAAAGACACTGTAGGGTTCAGGAAACACCACCACAAGGACTGGCTGTCGGCACAGACCTTGAAGAAGATAGAAGCGAGGAAGCAGAAGAAAGCAGCGGTCAACAACAGTCGCACGAGAGCAGCCAAAGTAAGGGCACAGGGGGAATACTCGGAAGCCAACCGCGAGGTGAAGAGGAGTATCAGGGCAGACAAGAGGGCCTACACAGACAGCCTGGCAGCAGAGGCAGAAAAGGCAGCAGGCAGCGGCAACATGAAACAGCTCTACGACATTACCAGAAGATTGTCGGGTAAGTATGGCCATACAGAAAGACCAGTAAAAGACAAAGAAGGCAAGCCTATTGCAGACAGAGCAGACCAACTCGACAGATGGGCCGAGTATTTTGAAGAGTTACTGAACAGACCTAGCCCACCCGACCCCCCCGACATCCAGCCGGCAGAGACCGACCTACCCATCAGCTGTGACAGACCCAGCTGGGAAGAGATCAGAAAAGCAGTGGCATTTTTGAAGAATGGCAAAGCAGCAGGGCCAGATGGCATCCCAGCGGAGTCTCTGAAAGCAGACCTAGAGACAACAGTTGAGATGCTGTACCCACTGTTTGGAAAGATCTGGGAAGAGGAGGTGATGCCAGCTGACTGGAAGGAGGGGTACCTAATCAAGCTTCCCAAGAAAGGCGACCTCAGCAAGTGTTCCAACTACAGAGGAATCACCTTGCTGTCTGTACCAGGAAAGGTCTTCAACAGGATCATCCTAGAGAGAATGAAGAGCTCCGTTGACCCCCAGCTGAGAGACCAGCAAGCAGGATTCAGGAAGAACCGATCATGTACAGACCAGATCGCCACTCTCCGCATCATCGTGGAACAGTCTCTGGAGTGGAGCTCCCCGCTGTATGTCAACTTTGTGGATTATGAGAAAGCATTTGACAGCGTGGACCGAGAGACTCTGTGGAAACTCCTACGACACTACGGTGTACCCACAAAGCTCGTCCGCCTGATCAAGAGCAGCTATGATGGCATGACATGTCGCGTGATCCACGAAGGGCAGTTCACCAGAGAGCTCCAGGTCAGAACTGGTGTCAGGCAGGGGTGTCTGCTGTCTCCGTTCCTCTTCCTACTGGCCATAGACTGGGTCATGAAGATGACCACAGAGCACAGACGAAGTGGAATACAGTGGACACTGTGGACACAGCTTGACGACCTCGATTTTGCAGACGACTTGGCATTACTGTCCCACACTCATCAACAAATGCAGGACAAGACCACGAGGCTTGCTGACATCTCGTCCCAAGTGGGCCTCACCATTCACAAACAGAAAACAAAGACAATGAGGCTGAACGCAACCAGGGAAGAACCAGTCTTGCTTGCTGGCACCCCGTTGGAGGAGGTGGAGTCCTTCACCTATCTCGGGAGCATCATAGACAAAAAAGGCGGCACTGATGCAGATGTCAGAGCACGAATCGGTAAAGCCAGAGCAGCCTTTCTCCAGTTGAAAAAAAGTGTGGAGTTTCAGAGAGCTGTCACAACACACCAAAGTCCGGATTTTCAACTCAATGTAAAAGCAGTTCTCCTATATGGAGCAGAGACATGGAGATTGACAAAAACCACAGTCAACAGAGTACAGATTTTCATGAACAGTTGCCTTAGAAGAATTTTGAAAATCCACTGGCCAGAGAAGATCAGCAACGTCAGACTCTGGGAGAGAACAGAGCAGATAACAGCAGAGAATGAAATTGGGCGAAGAAGATGGGGATGGATCGGTCACAGTCTGAGAAAGCCAGCTTCCAGTATCACTAGGCAGGCATTGTCATGGAACCCCCAGGGAAAGAGGAAAAGAGGTAGGCCGAGAAACTCCTGGCGTCGAGACCTCCAAGCAGACATCAAGAGACTGGGAACCACCTGGAGTAGAATCGAAGGAGAAGCACAGGACAGGAGTTGCTGGAGGTCTCTCGTCAACGGCCTATACCCGGGTAGGGGTGACAGGCGTAAGTAAGTAAGTAAGTAAGAAAGATAAGCAGTGCGTTGCATTCTTAATTTTTAATAAACTGTGTTGTGCTTGTCCTTTCTAAACGTGTTTCTTCTTCCTTGGGAGTTTTTGGTTTTTTTTTTTTTTTCTTTTTCTTTTTCGCATTTTACGCATGTGGCAGTCACCTTTGCTTTGGTCTGGATGACGCTTAACAGGGAAAATCAGTCAAGTTGAAGCTGAAGCAGTCTTGTGTGAGTTAACGTTGCGTCCTTTGTATCGGCTGGGGCCATATTAACGAGGCTTCCTTCCCACTCCAAAGTCCTCGAGTCTGCCCGCCGCCGGTGGGCACAACGACCTCGGGCCGGACGTCGGCCGCCGTTGGCCCGCGCACGTCTAGACTTGCGCGGGCCAAAGGCGGCCGACGTCCGGCCCGAGGTCGTTGTGCCCACCGGGGCCGGAACACGGGCGGAACCCTGACTGGTTGAAGGTTTCGGTCTGAGCCCAGCCAAGTGTGGTGCATTAGACCAACAGACGATGCAATGTCAACTTACTTCCGTGGTGGTGACTGATACTGTGTCCGTTTTGTATACGAAGTCAACATGTACACGCTGTGCTGATTTATTCAACATGTTTTTTTTTCTGTTCAGTGTTTATGATTCGATTTGTGTCAGAGAACAGACGACGCAATGCGAAGTCAACACGTTACACGCACAGCTAATTTTGTAAAGGTGTTTTTATTTTCTTTCTGTTAACCCATATCACACTGAGGCTAAAAGCTTCAAGTTTGTACACTGCTATATGCAAGCTACATTATAGTACTTACAGATAAGGATATTCCGACTGATAAGGGTTAAGACTTCATGATTTGATTAGAGAACATACAATGCAATTTTGACCCACAAGTTGCCAACACGTATACAATGGCTGTACATCGGGTTGATTGTTAACGTAAACGCGTTGTCTGTTAATAGTACGTTGAAACACAGCGAGGATAAGTTCATTTATGTCTCAGGATTTGTCCGTCCCGGGGACGGACGGCCTACCATTTTTTTTCTGTCCATTTCACAATTTGTCCGTCGAATACAGAGAATTTTCCATTAACGGAAAGCCTGTTTATGTTTTGAAATGGAGGCAAAAACTCGTTTAGGGCTTAACGCGTTTCGTCCACCAAAAAGGGGGTTTGAAAAACGGGGCACCGAAAAAAGGTTTGAGTTTGAAACATTGACCTAGTTGGCTTCGAACATGCGACCTTTCGAACGAGAGGCAAACGCTCTACCAGCCGCGCCACCACGCTCCCTGATCTAACATGGAGAACAGACGTCACAATTCAATGTTGATTTACTTCCTTGATGCCGTTTCTCTTTTGTGTATATACTGTTTAACTCTTTTGGGTGTTGGTAGCGGTTTTAATCGCGATAATTCCTGCGGGAATCATCGCGACTAAAACCGTTACCGACGCCCAAAGGGTTAAATGTACACGCCTAGCTGATTCGTACATTTGTTACTGTTAGAATTTATAATCAAACTGTGGTATACTGCTGAAATTTGCAGTCAACATTACAAACTGCCAGAATTGTATGGTCAGCACATGTACACTAATAGCATTTATGACCAACAGACAAACGCTGGCGCGCTAGAAACGATTGCACACCGATGTCAAACCATACAACTGCTCTAAGGCAGCCTATCAACGCTGGCTTGCCTCAACTAAGACTTTTCTACCCTTCTGTTCACGATCATCCAGTATGTACACGTACCAGACGTTTTCCGTTGCCTTTTGAGCGAAACGGAAGGAACTCTCGTGCGTACAAATGATAAGAAGAAGGTCTTTCATCTCACAACATTCAAACTTCATAATTCAAGTTAGCCCTTTTATCCATTGTCGTATGCAGCATTATTATACTGCGCACACTTACAAATGAGATATTGCGAACTTGTAGCTATTTATTGGAGTAACTTTAATTTGTGTGCTCAGTTAGTCTGTCTTTTCAAGCCGTAAGGTCCAAAATCATAGACCCGCACACACTACTAAGCAAGGGACGTTCGTTTAAAAAAAAGAAAAGAAACAGTGACGAAAACAGGGCTGGTTCCAACAAACAGCTCCGTTGGCACAAGAATACATTATACAAAACGAAAAGAAAGCAGTTCTTGCAGACAGACGCTTATGGTCGACCTTCTCAATCTGAGGCTGAACATAGGGGTAGATCCTTGCCAACAAGAGGCATAGATTCTCATGTGCCCCTGCGGATGCAGGGGCACATGAGAATCTAAACCTCTTTCAGATGGGACGGTCTGGTTGCATTGGAGGGAAGGACGACTGATCAAACGTGGGAACACACTGGAAGAACCGAACATGCCAACAAACAAAACAACAGAATTGGCACGCGGACAGGAACGCAGGGGAATGGACAGTGATGCAAGACAGGGTGAAAGCCAGGTATACGCGAGCATTCTGAATTCAGTCAGGCCATTCCCATTGCCTGACTGTCTGTACGCAACTTTGGATTCGATCGGAAAGTTATTTGCCTGTCTCTCTGTCTTGTCTGTCTGTAATTTGCCCCGGTCTCTCTCGCCTGAGTGTCTGTACGCAAGAGGCCTTGAATTCAAATCAGACATTTACTTGTCCGTCTATATGTGTCTTGTCTATCCGGGCCTCTCCTGGAATTCAATCACACTCTTACACCCTCTCCCCCCCCCCCCCCTTCCCTTTCTAAAGACATCACCTTCCGCTCCCGCAGACCCCATCCCCCTCCACGAATCCCCAATTCAAGCAATTCCGCAACTCTTGACCCGAATACACATTTCTGCACTCGCCCCCCCCCCCCCCACCCCCCACTTGGGCGACACTGCAACCCTTGACACGATTCCATTTTCTGCACACGACAAAAGTGTGCAAACCTCTCCGAATCCAGTTTCACAGAGGCATAAACAAAACAAACAAAAAAAAAAAAACAACAACAACAAAAAAAAGCGGCGTAAAGGGGCACATCAACCTGTCCAGCATCCAAAAGAACCAGATAACAGTGTGCTTGCCTGCCATTTTAGACCTTACGGCTTTCAGACGTAAGGTCCAAAATCACAGACCAGCACAAAGACGTGTATCTCTGTCTTTTTTAAAGAATGGAAGTACATCTAGTCTCTAATCTGCGGCGCTGCCCAGCCGATCCTCCGCCGGGAGACGCCTCAGTCATCACGGCCCTTCGCCACCCACGCGTTAGCCCAAGATAGTGGTCTAGATTATCCCGACAATAAAAAAGAGACCCACCTTGATTCTGAAAGTGTACTTTTCCTTCTTCAACTACTTCACCCGGACACACAAAAGACTGCTGATCGACCACGATAGTTCAAGGGTGGTGCCAGAATAACGTGACGCCTGGGGGCGCCAAGCTATTCTGGCACCACCCTTGAACTATCATGGTCGACCTGTCTCCTGAACTGTAATGTCGTCTACAGTAGACATTGCAAACGCAGAACTCAGTGTGTTAAAACCGTCTGCTAGTATAAGGCGATGCGCAAAGCAGTATGAAAAAGTATGTATCCACGTCTTAGAAGAATGATTTCTTGGAAATGTACCGGATAATCTTCCAATTCAGTTCCTGAACCAAGTCTAGACTGATGTATACACGCGCCCCTCCCAACCTACCCACTCTCACCCCTCTCTTTTTTTTCTATCCATTTTCTTACCCCACTTTTAACCCAGTCAATGTGTTTACTGACACAACTTTTGAGATCAACGATAGCAAATGCTGCGATACATGCCCCAGCGTAAAATCAGAATTATGCGTCTGCAAGATTTCGCAAGGTCTACTGTACTCCCCCCCCCCCCCCCCCCCCCCCTCACTTCCAGTACAGTTGAACTCATCCACATCCTGCATATATAATATAGCAACTTCGAGAGGCATCCATAAATCTTTAAATACTATGCACCAGCCGTGAGAGATGAATCGGCCATGATAGCTCATGGGTAGTGCCAGATCAGCTAGGCGCCTGGAAAGGCGTCTAGCTGATCTGGCACTGCCCTCGAACTATCACGGCAAACACATCTCCTGTTGACTTGTGATGCCTTCAGGGTGAACACATATAATCTTGCAGACATCACAAGCCTTTTTCGCGCCTCAGCAATGCATGATATCCAAACGAACAAACGTGCATGCGAGCGTTCATTTCCTTCTACTACAGAAAACCCAGACGCATTCAATGAGTAACTTCCGTTGAGTCAATGTTATCACAAGGCAAATGCACGCCGGCGGGAAAGAAGCGGTGAGACTGAGATTAAAGACAAGATAGGCGAGGAATGGAATCGCCACCCTTCGGCTTTTTGCGACGCCGATTTAACCCTTTCATTGCCGATAAAATCTGGTGACACACACACGCCGCCCGACTGCAAGAGGTATAAATCCTCATGAGCCCCCGCATCTGCATCTAAGGGGGCTCGTGAGGATCTATGCCTCTTGCTGGAACCACTGCACTGTGTACCCATATTCCTTTGGCGGCTGGGCATCTTGGGCGTTGAATTGTATACTGGTTTCCAAAAACGCAATCTGCATCCACTGAGATTGAAAGGGTTAACCCTCTTGAGCATGCAGCCATCGGTAATGTTTCAGTACCGGTGGCTGCGTGCTTAACCCATTCAGCCCGGACGCACTACCTGCAGGAGATGGGTCGACCATGATAATTCAAGGGCAGTGCCAAATTAGCTTGGCGCCGACGCCGACTAATCTGACACTGCCCTTGAATTATCATGTTCGATCCATCTCCTGCAACTGGTGCATAGTCATTAGATGATACCTCCAAAATTTGGGAAATACGGCCGCCGGGGGGTTAAATTCGCATAAGCAATTAACGCGGAGTGAAAGGGAGACAAGACAGGCAATGAATGGAATCGTCATCGTTCTTTGTGATGCTAATTTCAAATCTGCACAAGAATGTAAGGTCTGGGTCCAAGTGGAGCCCTTTGGCAACAAACGCAGCGGCCTCTGCCACGAAGTTCGCACTGAGATGTAGATTTCGTGTTTCTTTAAAACCTGTAAACGCAGCCGGGTCAGGGTGGTCATGTTTTCCATAAGCGTCCATAAGATCAAAATTAACCCACTGGCTGACGTGAATAAGCCAACATCATTCAATTGCAAGAAACATTGATCATCATGGGCCCCCGCAGTTGCGGGGCACATGATGATATGTGTCTTTTGCTGACTTTGAAGACATGTTTCTGGGACAGCTGTTTGGAGATGACATTAACAAGATTACAAGAAACGCAAAGTGCGTCAACTGGCAGTGCGTCATTTCTTGAATTCATCGACATCTGACAATCTACTACGGAAGATGGCACTGGGCAGATCAACAACTCGGCCCTGAACTATCAAGGCCAATAAAGTCCTTGGCACCAATCTTATCAGGCTCTTCCACTGATTATCATGCCGATCCATCTCCTGCAATTGGTGTGTGTTTGTTAAATTTTGTTCGGGCAATTCAGAGACCGTCCTCAAATGAGTAACAGGTCTTCGGGGTGACACTGAGAGTCTATGTTCCACTGTCTTTATCGACTTCGGCTGCAGTTAAATTGGGTCATTTTTGTAACCCTTTAAAACGCTCAGATCCGGGATCTGTGTACCGCCTGAAATTTACACCTGCAAGTTCTACAAGTCCTATTAACCTGCCGTGAAAACTGGAGCCCTGCATAAGCCCGTGCAAAGCCGTGCGCGGGGACACTGCAGCCGACCTCGGCCCGAGGACATTTTTGCTCACTGGGCCGGCTAAGATCTGAAAGTGTTCAACTGCGTCGACGCTGACAAGGCGCGATGCAGTAAGTTAAGGCAAGGTCCTAAGTCTAGACACAACAAAGTCCTGTGTCAACACTGCGCAACGGTGCCCGTGTTTGCGATGCTAAGTCCTGAAAACAGGGACGGACAGACTTGAAAGTGCACCCCAGATGAACGACTGACACGACCTGAAAGTGCAACCTCGCTAATCAGGTATTTGTTATGTGAAGAAACACTACCATCGAAAGTGCAGTTATCCCCAGTGAATTATTAAACGTGAACGGTTGAACACCCCACCCAACTGCAAGAGGTACTCATCCTCATGAGCCCCCGCAGTCGCAGGGGCTCATGAGGATCTACACCTTTTGCTCAAACGACGCTGTATCAATGTTTATCGCCTTCAATGCCGAGAAAAATTGAAACGCCACTCAACTTGCAAGCGGCATAGATCCTCATGAGTCCCCGAACATGCCTCTCGCTGAAACCGCTTTGTGTCCGTGTTCCTTTGACGGCTGGGGATCACTGACGCTAAATGTACAATGATTTCAAAAACACAATCCGCGACCTATGACAGCTAAGGGGTTAATGCCAAAACAACAACCTTTCCCCAAAAGCAAACACGAGCAGAGCATTTCAACGTGTCCGTCCGTGTCATCTTACCTATTTCTCATCTACATCGTAAACTGTACAAGGCGCATGAAAAAGGCTGCAACTAGTAACACATTCGCCAGAAGCTAAGACAGCGAGATGGATCGTCATGACAGTTCAAAGATAGTGCCCGATACGCGAAGCGCGACGCGGTAATACGAAGGCAAGCAATGACACAAAACTACATTTGTGTAGGCCTGAAAATGATTAGTCGGTATTTCTTAGACAGCATGCTAAGGCACACACACACACACACACACACACACACACACACACACACACACACACACACACACACACACACACACACACACACACACAAATAAATAAAATAAACTTGTCACTGTGCTAAACTACGTCCAAATATCTATAAAAATGCTTCAAACGGTCACGTTTTTAAAGTGCACAGCTATGACATATCCTACAGCCTACGCTGGAAGCGACACAGTACACCCGTCATATAAAAAAGTCAACTTTTATTCATGCTGGACTCCCTAACTCCCCCCCACCCCCCCGAACCCCACCACTTCAACAACCACCACCACCATAAGTGTGCTAGCTTGTGTTTTTGGGCCTTACGGCTGAAAACCGTAAGATCCAAAATCACAGACCAGCACTCAAATCACAAGTGGACCTCCCCCCCCCCCCCCAAAAAAAAAAAAAAAAAAAAAAAAAGCTTCCGCAACTTACCATTGGGCTCGTCAACAGTTTTCCAAACGTCAGTTCTCCGGCTTTTGACGTGATACGTATCAACTTTCGCCCGCTCCTCCCTTCTTTCTTGATGGTAGGGGTCGCCTCTTCAGCAACATGGTTCTCCATCTTGAGCCACAATCACACTTAAACGGCATGAGCCGCCACTGACAGAGATATCACACGGTTCCACTCGCTGCCACAGCACGCACGGTTGTAAAGATCCAGAAACAGTAGTGGGAAGACGGATATAATATGTATACATACCATCCATGAAATCGCGAAAAACATCCACCTACACAGGCTTTCCTTCTCGGAAGGAACTGAATGCCTTTCAGTCGTCTACAAAATTACAATACGGCCATAGTGGTCAAAATGTTACGCAACTCTCGGTGCCTGAGAATTTCAGTTAGAGTGACGACCTTTGTGTATGCGTACACTTTAGTGCATTCGACCAAACATAGTGGTTTGGGTTCAGTCATACACAGTGGCTTCAGTCATCATAGCGGCTGCATGAATGTGTCACACGCTCTCATGAAGGCGGAGTAGCTTCTGTTAGAGAATGTGACAGACGTGAGAAAATAAACGTAAGCTGGTCTGTGATTTTGTACCTTACGGCCTATATGCCGTAGGTCCAAAATCACACACCAGGGCACGACTGACAAAAACTGGGCGAGGAAATTGTTCCACTGATTCTAGAGCGAAGGTTACGAAGATCCATTTTCACAGTCTGCGACACATCCATGAGAAATCAGCCAATCAGCCTAGCTGAGCTGTGCATACAATTTAGTCGAGCATGAGATGATTCCTTAACCCATTGGCTGTCGGTAGCGCTTATCGTCGGAATCATCTCGACGAAAAGCGCTACCGACAGTCAAAGGGTTTATAATCAAATCGCGGTCTGTTTCAAAAGAACTGGAACCGAAAATCCACCTAAGATAAGCTGCCTGCTGAAAATTTTCAGTGAGAGTCGACAATTAGAGTAATATTGTTGTTGTTGTTATTATTATTATTACTATCATTATCAAAACAACTGTTAAGGTCCATAAGAGGCTCCCCGCGTCGTCACAAAGAACACAGCAGCACCACTCGACCTTTCAAGGCTTTCGCAGCAAAAAGTAAACTGAAGAAATGTCACTGCAGAGGCAAGAGCCAGTCACACTGACCCGATAATCAAAACACCGACACGCAGGAATCACTACTACACGGGAGATTACTGCTTACCGGAAGCACGTTAGTTTCCAGACGTATTTTCGCACGTGCATCGATTCGACATCACTTCCGCTTCCTTGGCTGCCATACAACTACCGAAACTGAAGGTATATAAATGGCTCCTGCGATAAGAATAGGTATTCTTTCCATTCCAATCGAGCATCAGGCAAATCAACGCATGGTTTCGTATCAGAAGCCTGAGACCAGTACCAATTTACAGCATTCTGCATGTGGTGTGCTGTTCCAGCATCCCTCTTTCTTTTTTTTTTTTTTTTGTGCTCAACCCTCTTCATCCCGATACACTGACTACTGCTTGAAATAAAATTGACAATGAAGCGCCAAGCTATTCTGGCACCACCCTTGAACTAACATTGTTGATCTGTCTCCTTAACTGTAATGTGGCCTTCATAGGACAGTAAGAAATTTAAAAAATAAAATCAGTGTCAGGACGTAATGGTTTAGGCCAACTAGAGCTATGACAACTGGTCAATTATGCACAGCTACCTCTCTCGCTTATCAGTGCATTTTCCCACCCACTTGGTACGTTTTCCATGCCGTACGACGTTCACGCGTGCCGTGGGAAGTGTCCAATATACAGCGGTACGACGTTTTTGTCTTATGTGTTCTATCAATGCAGAATGCGACTCTGCTCGGATATCCCCCGCGTACCAGACATAACCCCGAGCGCGAAAGGTCCTCGGGCCGACGACGGCTGCAGGAAGCCCGCGCACGGCTACTGGGATAGTAGGTCTGACGGGCCGAGATCAGCCTGAGTGATGCGAGGCCCGAGGCCGTTTTGCTGACAGGGGGGACCTAATGACACCGTTTCACATCAGCCTTATGATCGTTCCTCATCTCACGCCGCCTCACAAGCTTCTTTACCTTCACTGACAACGCTGATGCGATAGATCGTGCCTCAGTCACCACCCTTGAGCTGTTACGATCGATTCTTTTTCTGCAACTTTACAAACGAATTTCATGACGTTCTGTTCTCAACTGAAAGAAGAATCCTGACTAAGAAGGTGACTGCCATGTAAAATGTAAAGACATTTCCAACAAAGGAACACGCTTAGAAAGGACAAGTACAACACCACGGTATTATACTAAGCGTGTTCCTTTCCTTGCTGCGACTGACTGGTCTGACCCTTTGACAATTAGCTGACCTAATTAAGGACACCTCTTTAATTAACACAACAGCCACGCTGCCTGCCTTACACTCGGCATCAATTTACGTACTCACAAATATAAGATACTACTTACTCACTCACAGACCATTTCACTGGAGTTCCTCGATAATAATAATTTTTAAAAAAGCACTCAGCCACGCGCAAGCTAAACCATTCACCGACCACTCACTCACACGCTGAGTAGGAAAACTCCTAGAAGAGAAGTACAAACACGCCTTCAGTGTTGAGCCGCGAACCGTACAGAAAAGGCGAAGATTGAGGAATGATGGTTTGCTCAACTTGTTGCGCTGTCAACTCTACTTCTCCTGCCCTGGCCCCGCTTGTCAACGCAATACAACAACGCCCGCGCAGCGTATAGCGCCCAGCAGTATACATACATGTAGGAAGGCGATCTGTAGACAACTGCTGGAGCGGGCGGACGGACGCGCTTAGTTGTGTGTGTGTGTGTGTGTGTGTGTGTGTGTGTGTGTGTGTGTGTGTGTGTGTGTGTGTGTGTGCGTGCGTGCCTGTGTACACCACCACGCAATCCAGGAACATACACGTGTGTTTTTACGGCAGTTGTTCCACCTCACACACGACGTGAGTTAGAATTAGTATACAAAAAAAATAGTCTTGCACGGAGTGATCATTCGAGAAGTGTCGCATTAGGATACGCGGCGTACCGCCGCGTATCCGAATGCGACACATCTCGATTTAAGTTCCCAAAATTGAAGAACTCCATAAAGAGTAAAATATTAATCTCTTCAGCGACTCAAGCGGGAGATGGAAGACAAGGGTAGCGTCGACTGAGCATGGCAATGTGCAGACAAATATTATTACACTACTACACTTGTAGTATTACTGTCTGTTGTTTCTCAACTTATCGCGACTAAAACACGTTACCGACTCCCAAAGGGTTAACTCGATCCACAGACCTATCCTCCGCGAGGTAATATGATGCAACAGGAGTAAGCTACGTCCAGCTAGCAAAGAAGCAGCTAGCTGTTTAAAAATATTGTTCACGTTTGGCTCAGGAAATGCACGGACCGTAAAAAAACAAAACAAAACAAAAAACGATGAGAATACAAGGTTTACGGGAAACGAGTAAGGATATCGACACCACACTGGCTGATTCGACACCGTACGCGAGAAAGCCTCAGTCTGCCTACACACACAGTAGGGTGTTACATGCAAAGGCTGGAAGAGGGAGGGGGAGGGGGGGGGGGTTGAGAGAAATGCTTTATCACGATGTGCATTAACCCCTTCACTGCCGAGAAAAAGTGAACACGATCCAACTGCAAGAGGTATATTTTAATTTATCTCTTACTGATATACGAATTTGATAGTGCACGCTCAGTGTGTGTGTGTGTGTGTGTGTGTGTGTGTGTGTGTGTGTGTGTGTGTGTGTGTGTGTGTGTGTGTGTGTGTGTGTGTGTGTGTGTGTGTGTGCGTGCGTGCGTGCGTGTGTGTGTGTGTGTGTACGAGTTATTAATATTTATAATTATGTGTGATGCTAGAATAATTAAGTTCTTATGTGCTTTTTACTTGTAGCCACATTGTTATGTCGTATATTTAAGTCTTTTAGAAACAACAGAGCGCATGGAACCTAAAGACAATTTTCTGTTTTATTTATTTTAAAACAGACAATAAAGTTTTCTTGAATCTTGAATCCTCATGAGCCCCCGCGACTGCGCGGGCTCATGAGGATCTATGCCAATTGCTGAGACCAAGTGGTATCTATGTTTCTTGGACGGTTTTGGCTTTTGGTAGTTGAATGAGCACAGATTTCAAAAACAAAAATGTACGCACAGTGGCAAGTAAGGGGTTAAAAACGCATAGTTTTTCAAGTATTTCTCCTCGTCAATGTCAAATTTGTTTCTCTTCCTCAGCCTGTGGTTAACGGGCCATAAAAAAAGCTGTCAAGAATTTCGAGCAGGCCATTCAACTACAGCAGAACCTATCTAGGGCGACCACTCTTATAAGAGATCACCTGTCGTTAACGACCATCGTCTCGGCGCCAAGCTATCCTGGCACCACCCCTGAACTAACATGACCGAACTATCCCTTGGACTTCAGCGGACAACTTTAACCCCTTCGCTGCCACTGATCACAAATTGCGCGTCTGAAACCGATGCACACTGACAGACATTCGCGTGAAAGGAACAAAAATCCAGATGGAAATGGTAACAAAAATAGGCACACAGAAGACTAACAAGACATACAATACATCGAGACCGCGAGGGCTCGTGAAAGTGTCTCTCGCTGCTGTTCGGGCAGTTAAAGGGTTAATTTTGGAACTGCGACCCTTGGGGCCTGAAAGGTAAACACCCTCGTTTTAACCCCATCATCGCCAGTGGCCGCATACTATGTTTCTGAAATCTGTCAATTCACGGCCGCAAAACCTCATCCGCCCTTGAAGAAACACGCATGGGAACATAGTGGTGTCAGCAAGAGGCATAGATCCTCATGGGCCCCCGCTACTGCGGGGGCCCATGAGGATCTATGCCTCTTGTAGATGGACAGACGTCACTATCTCTCGCAGTGATCGGGTTAAACAGCTCAATCAAACGCCTATCTGGTCCCCGGTTTACGAGCATTCAATTAACGCTACCTATCACCGGCACATGTAATCGTGTTTGATAATCGACTTTTCAATGAATCATCTGAAGGGTCGGCAGACCAGTCCGGCATCGTAGCTTCATGCATGGTACACGACAGCGGGCGAACTGGGAAGTGAGAATAGGCGTACACTCCTAGGTTCTCGCGTTTCGACCGAGGATATTTATAAATCAGTAAACAGAACGTTCTCGAAGCGATCGCTGAATAACAAAGCTGTTCCTTGCCAGTGTTTCCGATAAAGCACAGCTCTGCGTCGGAGACGCACGGACATAGCGAGCTGACGCAGATAAATTGTCAAAGAAAGTTAAAAAAATAATAAAAATAAATTATTAAAAACAAAATAATAAAAAACAACATCATTTAAACACACTTACAACTACTAAAACAAATATAATCCCAACCCAACAAACCAATACTCCCCTCCTCACCAAAAAACAAATCAAACAAACAACACAAAAAACAAACCACAACCACACTATCATACCCCCCCACCCCCACCAACAAACACCCAAAACCAACACAAACACCCCCACCACCCAACCCCCCCCACCCCCCCCACCCAACACCAAACACCCCACCCCCAACACAACCCACCACACCACCACCCACACCAAACACCACCCCACCACCACCCCCCCACACCCCACACCACCCCCCCACCCCACCCCCCACCCACCCCCAACACCCACCCCACCACCCACCACAACACACACCCACACCACCCCCACACCCACCCCCACACCCCCACCCCCCCCACCACCACCCCACCCCCCCCCACACCCACCCACCCCCACCCCCCCCACACCCCACCACCCACCCCCACACCCCACACACACACCCCCCCCCCCCCCACCCCCCCACCCACCCCACCCCCCACCCCACCCCACACCCCCCCACCCACCCCCCACCCCCCCCCACCCCACCACAACCCACCCCCCCCCACCCCCACACCCCCCCCACCCCACCCCCCCACCACCCCCCACCCACCCACCCCCCCCCACACCCCACACCCCCACACCCACCCACCCCCCCCCCACCCCCCCCACCCCACCCACCCCACCCCCCACACCCCCCCCCACCCCACCCACCCCCCCCCCCACCCCCACCCCCCACCCCCCACCCCACCACCCCCCCCCACCCCCACCCCCCCACCCCAACCCCCACCACCCCCCCCCACCCCACCCACCCCCACCACCCCCCAACCCCCACCCCCCACCCCACACCCCCCCCACACCCCCCCCCCCACCACCCCACCCCCCCCCCCCACCCCCCACCCCCCCCCACCACACCCCACCCCCCCCAACCCCCCCCCCCCCCACCCCCCCCACCCCCCCCCCCCCCCACCCCCCCCCAACAAACCCCCACCTCCCCCAACACACCAACAAACCCAACCCAACATCCCCCCCCCCCCCCCCCACCCCCCCCCCACATCAACACCAACAACCCCCCCCCCCCCACAAAACACCCACCAACATCTACCCCCCCCCCCCCCCCCCCCCCCCCCCCCCCCCCCCCCACCAACCCAACACTCACACACATCCACACACAACCCCATCCAACCTCCCTTCACACACCACAACCCACCCATACCCCCCCCCAATCCCACCATCCCTCCCCCCCCCCCACCCCCCCCCCCCCCACCACCCCCCCCCCCACCCACCCCAACCCCACCCACCCTCACCAACCACATCAACACCAACCCACCACCCCCCACCCCCCCCCCCCCCAAACACCCACACCCCCCCCCCCCCCCCACTCCCCCCACCCACCCCATCCAACCCCACACCCACAACTCACACATCCCACCAACACCCTACACCCCCCTATCATTACCCCTTACAAAATTGCCCTTATTTTCTTTTACTCTCTAGCTCTTTTTTCTGTTTATCCCCCCCCATCTAACCTAGAGTTTGAGCCCCCCCCCCCCCCCAGAAGACACTTGACCCTTGCACTTGTGCAAGACATGCCCCTGGATTACGCCGCTTGATTTATTTACTCGCCCACACCTGGGGGCGCGCTGAGGACATGCGCAGTTACACACTTCCCGTGAAGTCAGGAACAGTCACGTCACTTCGGCAGACCCCGAGACCCTGCGACTCTACTAAATCCGTTCATTTGCCTGGGAAATGCGAAGACACCGCCAAAACTCCCTAGGCAAAGGACATGATGAGCCACCGCGTCTTGTGAGGATTAACCCATGTACTGCCAGGAAAAGGTGAATATCACCCAACATGCAAAAGGCAAAGAACCTCATGAGCCCCCGCAACTGCGGGGTTAGTTAGTTATTTGGGTTTAACGCCGAGCAGGCAACTAAGGCCATCTCACGGCGGCGCAACTGCGGGGGCTCATGAGGTTCTTTGCCTCTTGCTGGCATTATGTATCCGAGCTTCTTACAGGTGAGGAGTAGTAGTTTGGCATCAAACTGATATGGCGCTAAATAAAATGCATGATGCCTGTCTACCGCTGTACCAAAACGAGGAAGATCACTTTTCGGTGCTTCGGGTGCACATGAGCATCAATGCCTACTGCTGACAGGGAAGGGGCTGGCTGGCAGAGTACATAACAAGACTTTCTTCTACAACGGCCTTTGCAGCTGCAAACTTTCACGAGGACCCACGCCTCCGGCAGATACAAAAGGTGTTGTCTGTCATAGAACTTTACCAAACTATGTTCCACCTTTAAAAAGGCTCATGAGGATCTACGCCCCTTCTCGGTACGGAAGGAGCTGACAGAGAAACTATTTTTCGACGCTGTTCTACGTTGTGACAGAACATTTCTTCTGACGCGATCACCATGTACAGCCGTCACGTCGTTTCACGCCGACAGACGGATCTATTTACACAAAGGTCAAAGAAAGCGTAGTCTGAACCTTGACGGCCTACACCGTTAATGAATCTAGACCAAAGCGGTGACTGCCAAGCGTGAAAAATACAAAGAATATCCCAAACAGGGGGAAGGGGGGGGGGGGGGGGAGAACCGCTTCGAAAGTACAGCACAATTGTGTGGTACTTTCCCTTTCTAAGCGCGTTTTATTGTCTTTGTTAGGATATTCTTCGACTTTATGTACACGTTTCAGCAAAGGACACGCCGCTCCTGTTCTTCAAAATGTTCCAACATCGGTGTGCTGGTCTGTGCTTTTAGACTTTACGCAAAGTGCCTCGGGCCGACGCAGTGGGCCCGCGCACGACTGTGCGCGGGCCCACTGCGGCTGCCGTCAGCCCCAGGACATTTTGCTACTGGGGTACGGCTCCCTATAGCATTACTATACGGAGGCCTAATTTACTAGAGTGACTATACACTCTCAAGCTCCTTTTAAGTTTTTTTTGACTTCACGGTGTATGAGTAAATAACATACACCAAATGATCGATGCCAAAGATGAATGAACTGCCGATTATAAAGACGTCCTCCCACAAAGCGCAAGCACCATCAGTTCTCAAGACCTGCAGCGGACGGCACGTGTCATTGCCTATTCCGGTCTAATGCCGCTGACATCATAAGGCTGAGGTAATGAAGAGGAAGCTCAGTTCTGATGACGCCCACAGAAAATAACACTTTCGACTGAAATGAGAAAACTGGAAAGATGTGTCCTCTAGCTCTCGGCAGCACAAGTGTTTTATCAGCCTGTAACATTGAGACACTATTAAAGGGACCTGCTCCAGACAAGAAAGGGTTAATATTTCGCAATATCTCCCTATACATGTTTCAATATGTCTTAGCCCATTCAGCCCTGACGCACTACAGCAGGAGATGGGTCGACCACGATAATTCAAGGGTAGCACCAGATTAGCTTGGCGCCTGTTGGCGTTAAGCTAATCTGGCACTGCCTTTGAATTATCATGGTCGAACCATCTCCTGCAACAAGTGCATAGTTATTAGATGACGCCTTCAAAATTTGGGAAATACGGCCGTCGGGCTGAACGAGTTAAAATAATGCTGCACAAATGGGCCAACTTATCAAGGCTGAATGTCGTAAAATAAAAGACTTTACGTAAGAAAGTTCTACAGTGGAGCATTAGGAAAGCTCTGTTATGCCTTCCTTCACATGATTGTGAATTTTTTTTTTTTTAAAGTGTAAAAAGTATTATCTGAGGCAATGCAACATTGAGAACCCGTTGGTTTGGCGAATTTTATAGCAAACGCCGCCCAGGAGCATGTCACTTTAACAAATTAAGCAAGCACTATCAAGCATCATTCGGCTATTCATATTCAGTCCAGAAACTCTTACAAAATATTTTGAGGTTATTCCCGTTTCCGAACCGGTCCGTTTCCAGACGAGACATTTCATATCATTAAGTAGACGGAACGTGCCGTAGGCACTGCCAATTCTGAATCAGCAAATGATTGCTGGGGATGCTGAAGGGAGCCGAAAAGAGGAGCCGGAGCAATTTTATCAGGAAGGACCAAAAGCAGCATCGATCAACAATTCAAGCCACGACAAAGCGAACGCCGGCCAGACAGACAGGTCCATCTGCAAGAGGCATAGATTCTCATGAGCCCCTGCATTGCAGGGGCTCGCATTGCAGGGGCTCATGAGAATCTACACCTCTTGCTGGAAATGATCGACTCCTGTGCTTCCTCAGGCGCCGAGGGTCTTTGGGGACGAGCAAGAAAGCTAACGCCAACGCTAACATTAGTAACAATTTCTGGCCGTTTTTTTTTTTCTTTTTTACGCAATGAAACGGTCTGCCTGGCAGCACATTGATAAACCGTCGTAAATTGGGCCGGCGGGCGGCTAAGAGATCCTCACGAGTCCCAGTATCCACTCTGTGTCGCGCAAAACGGTTTATGCCGATGCAATCGAATTTGGACTGATGAAGAAATTCGTGTGCTGGTCTGTGATTTTGGACCTTACGGCTTAAAATCACAGACCAGCACACTAATAGTGAACGCATGCAAATACATTTAGCTGTAAGCCTTAAGGTCCGGAATCAAAGAGCTAACCGCGAACCGATTGTGAATTCATATTAGCATACACCGTAATAACGTTCGACGCCAAAAATGGAAGAATCAGAACTTCCGCTTATAAAGACGTCTTTCGGGCCATTGTGCAAATCACCCCTGCCGTTAAATGGCAAATGAGAGTATGTCCATTTTTGAGAAAAGTGAGATTTTCACTGTGTAACATTAAAAATCTCGCTTTTCTCAAAAATGGACAAACCGGCGTCAGGAAAATCACGTCAGCTCTCAAGACCCGCAGAGAAGGCACGTGTCATCGCCTGATCTGCCGCTGTCAACTTATGGTGAACGTAAAGAAAGCCGGGATATTCAAATAACATACCTGCACTGAAGAACAGTCACCCAACTTCCAATAACTCTCTGGTCCTTGCTATCAGTCAATTTAATTACAAACACCCTGATGTCTATTTGGCGGCGGGAGATGGATCTAAAAGGTGATAATATTAGGCCAGAATGTCCTGTCCTCCAGGTCAATACAGGTCAGCCGCTGTATATCGCGGTACCAGGGAGGTATAAAGTCAGACCAGATCATTCGCCATCACTTCAGTTCTCAAGACCACCATCCTCAGTAGCAGAACGTCATCAGTCCCACGACGGCCGCAGTGGGCCCGCGCACAGCCGTGCGCGGGCCCACTGCGGCCGTCGTGGGACCGAGGACCTTTGCTAACTGGGATAGGAGGGCACATGTCATTACCCATACCGGTCTACCGCTGACAATCTTAAGGCGAGCGTAAAGAAGCAATCCGGAATATCCAAATGACAGCCTGCACACAAAAAGTGACTCAAGAATACTATAGTCACACAAATTACAGTTATTTTCTGGTCCTTGCTATCAGTCAATTTCATTACAGACGCGCTGATATCGATCTTGCTGCGGAAGATGGATCTAGAAAGAGATAATATTAGACCAGGACGTCCAGTCAGTGCAGGTCAGCGGCCTCAGTATATCGCGGTACCCGGAAGCCTTAACGTCAGACCAAATTATTCGCGATCGCGTTATTGTAGTGCTGAATATAAATATACTTAGTTGGGAATAAAAGCTGTTCGATAAGCAAAAGGTCCTGTGGTCGACGTCATTTTAATACTGGGTGAGTCGGGTCAGATCCGACAAGTATGAAGACACAACAACATCACATCAGCAACCGTCCAAATAGAAAGATAGATCTACACGCTCGTTGGCTGAACACACACACACACACACACACACACACACACACACACACACACACACACACACACACACACACACACACACACACCAGTCTGTCAGAACACGAGCTCTCTGTGACGTGTTTACTAAACCTCAAGTAGTTCAGGACAGTTTGTTTGTTCGCACACCAGCCAATAAAACAGCAAAGCCGCGCAAGTTTACGCACGTGCGACGGCATAAAGTAGTCCCGAATCACCACCTCCCACCTGCAAGAGGCATAGATGTTCATGAGCCCCTGCGAATGCAGGGGCTCATGAACATCGATGCCTCATGCAAGGGGCAGCACACACAGACGGAGGAGCTTACGATACGCGTGCGCGCATCAGCATACGGGATCTTTCTTTCTATGTTTATTACAAGCGCCCACACGATGCACCGTTCTAACCCAATTTATGGCAGCGTTTTTTCTCATAAAAATTTCTCTTTATCGTGGCAGCACTACCGTGCATGTATAGATACCAGTTACACTATAAAATGAGACATTTAAGTCCGTCCGGCTATGAAAGAGACTAGTAATGTTAACCCTTTTAACCCCAAGGTCGCATTTCTCAAATTTTCGACGACTATGTACCAATTGCTGGAGATGGATTGACCATGGTAATTCAAGGGCAGTGCCTGAAGGCGCCAAGCAAAGCTGGCACTACCCTGGAATTATCATGGTCAATCCTGCTGTAGGGCGTCGGGGCTAAATGGGTCTAAACGTCTTGACACACGACACAATAATGATCATCTTGTAAGAGCTTCAAGGTAATAAATTATGATGAAAATACTAGCATCCCGCGGAAGAGACATGACATAATTTGTCAATGCGTAAGAAGCTTCCGTGTGTGACACAATGATGCATAGAACAACTGAGGTATGATTCATCGTTTCATGTACTTCGGAAATCCCCCCAGGGCAACTGAAAATGATGATCTGTTCAACACGGAAACAAAACCTACATATTAATCTTTGTATTATTTTTTTTTTCTAATTACGCATCACTCGTTCACTTCATAGCAATAAGCACAATCGCATTTCATTCGACAAACCTTACACTACATTGTGTGAGAACACATCCAAGTCAAACTGATGCCTACAGTCAATTCACCTCATCAGGGCAAGCAAACATTGACTGTACAGGTAGCGAAGGAAGGTTCTGTCTCGTACAGGTCACCCTCAGTATATCGCGATATGTGGGGGGTGGGGGGGGGGGGGGCAATGGCAATAAAGCCAGACGGAGCTGACAGCCCCACTTTACCTCAAGCCCCGCAAAAAAATAGTGATGAAGGAGTATGCAAAAAGGTCCTCGGGCCGACTTCAGCCTTAGATGGCCCGCGCGCGGCCCAGCTAAGGCTGACGTCGGCCCAAGGACATTTTGCTCACCGGGCATCCACTTTGGAGCGACAGACCTGACCGCTTACGGCCGATCAGTCTCCGGACACACTGATGAGGGTAATCCTGAAGCTAGCACGTCCGTTGAAAGGTCCTGTTATATCGAAGTGGCACGGTTGCCGTGCCACTGAATCGATCAGTGTTTAAGTCGTACTCCAAAGACAACAGCTGTCCCGATCCCCCCAAAACCCGCCCGTAAGGGCCGTCCAATTTCACTCATGTGCCGTGGGCATTAAACCCCTAACGTAAGGCTTACCTGTTTATCCCAGACGCCGAACGGGGCGGGTCACCCCAATTGTCGGTTAGCGCCTAGACCTTGTTACGTCGTGACTCTTCCACCTCCAGCGCCAGGTGCGGGGGATGGATCGACCGGAACAATCCAATATTAACGCTTTAATTTGTATGGCACCGCCCGGACAGGCGCCAAGCCAACAACAACCGAATACCAATGGATTCATATAACAAGACCTGATGTCACACTTAATCAGCTGCATTCTGTGGCCAGTATTGTAGGGCTTTTATACATAATGCTGAGCAGACTATTTACTCTGGAAGTGAAACGTCATCAGTGTCGTAAGCGGTCAAGTTGGCTAAATGACCCCGAAGGGGTGGATGCCCTGGTTCCAAAAGGCCACAGACGGCAATCAGCTGGGGTACATCTACGAGAATTGATACAAACGTGCACGTAAGAAAAAAGAAAAAAAATCTGCCACAAGAGGCACAGAACCTCACGATGCCCTGCAACTTGCTGCAGAGGGTCATGAGGCTCTACGCCTCTTGCACAAGCGATACTCTTTGCCGATACAATGCAGCAGACTACTTCTTGAATTGTGTCTTCTACGGTTCTACCTCACTGAAAACCAACCCCTTATTGCCAACGCCTTACCCATTACGTAAATATCCCTGCGACAGATATACGCAACCTTGCGGCACGAGGCTCGTGAGGATCTACGCCTCTTGTAGATAAACGGAATGGACCGGCTGAGGAAATGCCGCAGACTATTGTTCAAAAGGTGTCTTCTCAATTAGCAAGAATTGTTCCCGCGCCTTCAGCAGCGATAAAAACAGCAAACCCGATTACCGCGAGCTAATGGACTGCGGTGTTACTGTAAGTGGAGCACAGGCTAGAGTTCGAGAAATGCGTTTTCTCAATGTGTCTCAATGCATAGTACTTTCTCTCAGTGACCAGAAGAAGAAATTAATACTGCGCGTTTTCATGATGTGTATCAAGGCACAAAATTATTTCTTACGCTCCTAGAACTAAGTGACTTCTGTTCTATAAAATGGAAGTCATTTAGTTTCTGGGAGTTCAACCCATTTAACACGAAAACCCTAAAGAAGGCTGATGGATCGACCATGACAATTGAAGGGTAGTGCCAGATTAGCTTGGCGCCAAGCTAATCTGGCACTGCCCTTGAATTATCAAGGTCCAGCCATTTCCTGCAGCTGGTACACCGTCGTTGGGTGACACCTCCAAAATTTGGGAAATGTGGCCGTGGGGTTAAATGGATTAAGAGTTAATTATTTCTTTTAAAATACTGTCCATCGATACGCAAAATTATTTTTTTTATTTTTTTATTTATTTATTTATTATTATTTTTTTTAATTTATTTATTTATTTTTTTTTGGAGGGGGGGGGGGGGGGGGGGGGGGGGAGGACAACCTGCGACAACGGTCAACTGGAGGCTGCCTTTATTTGCATAGGCCAAACGTCCTCTGTAGACTAGTTTCTCTTCAGATTGACGCAGATAACAAAGTACCATTGATCGCAGGAAATATCAACGCAATCTCTTCCACATCAAATCAACCGTCGATGATTATTCGGGAGGAAATAATACTGCCACAAGCAGCGACCGGTCTGGCTTTGTACACAGACCCGGTGTTACTGTTAGTTCAGATGACGGCAAGGTGTGTGTTTAGCGTCCCCCATTTTTGTGATCGTCTTCGCGGATTGATTGATTGTACATTGCTTAACGTCCCGACAGCAACAAGGCTTTCTCAGGACGTGCCTGCACTGCTTGTGAAAAAAAATAAATAATAAGAACATTGAATGTATGTCGCCAGCCGGTCAAATACATTAAATAAACCTAACACATGGGGCCTAAATAAAGCTAAGACCATTTAGCAACACACATCCAATATCAAGAGCTACAGGCAGTGCAGACAGTAGGGAGAGTTTTAAAAAGGTAAATACAGGTGAATGGACAAAGGGTAGACAGAAACACATGCCCCAGAATAGAGAGAAAAACCCACCCTGTGGGGCTGACCAGGGTGACCCTGGGAACTAAAAAATACCTAACCCCACCCAAGTCCCCCAGGGCAGACCCGGGTGGGGTGTCTTCGCGGAATGGCAAAAGGGTGTGAAAGAACAAATGTTCAAACTGTCCTTCTTTCCTAATTAATTCAGTTCAGCAAACGACGTGAAATGCAAACGTTAAAACTGTCCTTATAGCCTATCATTTCCTAATTGTCAGCTCAGCAAACGACGTGACATGCAAACGTTAAAACTGTCCTTATAGCCTATCATTTCCTAATTGTCAGCTCAGCAAACGACGTGAAATGCAAACGTTAAAACTGTCGCCTATTATTTCCTAATTGTCAGCTCAGCAAACGACGTGACATGCAAACGTTAAAACTGTCCTTATAGCCTATTATTTCCTAATTGTCAGCTCAGCAAACGACGTGACATGCAAACGTTAAAACTGTCCTTATAGCCTATTATTTCCTAATTGTCAGCTCAGCAAACGACGTGACATGCAAACGTTAAAACTGTCCTTATAGCCTATTATTTCCTAATTGTCAGCTCAGCAAACGACGTGACATGCAAACGTTAAAACTGTCCTTATAGCTTATTATTTCCTAATTGTCAGCTCAGCAAACGACGTGACATGCAAACGTTATAACTGTCCTTATAGCCTATTATTTCCTAATTGTCAGCTCAGCAAACGACGTGACATGCAAACGTTAAAACTGTCCTTATAGCCTATTATTTCCTAATTGTCAGCTCAGCAAACGACGTGACATGCAAACGTTAAAACTGTCCTTATAGCCTATTATTTCCTAATTGTCAGCTCAGCAAACGACGTGACATGCAAACGTTAAAACTGTCCTTATAGCCTATTATCTCCTAATTAAGTCAGCTCTGCAAACGACGTGAAATGCAAACGTTAAAAATGTCCATATAGCCTATTATTTCCTAATTAAGTCAGCTCTGCAAACGACGTGAAATGCAAACGTTAAAACTGTCCTTATAGCTTATTATCTCCTAATTAAGTCAGCTCTGCAAACGACGTGAAATGCAAACGTTAAAAATGTCCATATAGCCTATTATTTCCTAATTGTCAGCTCAGCAAACGACGTGACATGCAAACGTTAAAACTGTCCTTATAGCCTATTATTTCCTAATTGTCAGCTCAGCAAACGACGTGACATGCAAACGTTAAAACTGTCCTTATAGCCTATTATTTCCTAATTGTCAGCTCAGCAAACGACGTGACATGCAAACGTTAAAACTGTCCTTATAGCCTATTATTTCCTAATTGTCAGCTCAGCAAACGACGTGACATGCAAACGTTAAAACTGTCCTTATAGCCTAGTATTTCCTAATTAAGTCAGCTCTGCAAACGACGTGAAATGCAAACGTTAAAAATGTCCATATAGCCTATTATTTCCTAATTGTCAGCTCAGCAAACGACGTGACATGCAAACGTTAAAACTGTCCTTATAGCCTATTATTTCCTAATTGTCAGCTCAGCAAACGACGTGACATGCAAACGTTAAAACTGTCCTTATAGCCTATTATTTCCTAATTGTCAGCTCAGCAAACGACGTGACATGCAAACGTTAAAACTGTCCTTATAGCCTATTATTTCCTAATTGTCAGCTCAGCAAACGACGTGACATGCAAACGTTAAAACTGTCCTTATAGCTTATTATTTCCTAATTAAGTCAGCTCTGCAAACGACGTGAAATGCAAACGTTAAAAATGTCCATATAGCCTATTGTTTCCTAATTGTCAGCTCAGCAAACGACGTGACATGCAAACGTTAAAACTGTCCTTATAGCCTATTATTTCCTAATTGTCAGCTCAGCAAACGACGTGACATGCAAACGTTAAAACTGTCCTTATAGCCTATTATTTCCTAATTGTCAGCTCAGCAAACGACGTGACATGCAAACGTTAAAACTGTCCTTATAGCCTATTATTTCCTAATTGTCAGCTCAGCAAACGACGTGACATGCAAACGTTAAAACTGTCCTTATAGCCTATTATTTCCTAATTGTCAGCTCAGCAAACGACGTGACATGCAAACGTTAAAACTGTCCTTATAGCCTATTATTTCCTAATTGTCAGCTCAGCAAACGACGTGACATGCAAACGTTAAAACTGTCCTTATAGCCTATTATTTCCTAATTAAGTCAGCTCTGCAAACGACGTGAAATGCAAACGTTAAAAATGTCCATATAGCCTATTATTTCCTAATTAAGTCAGCTCTGCAAACGACGTGAAATGCAAACGTTAAAAATGTCCATATAGCCTATTATTTCCTAATTAAGTCAGCTCTGCAAAAACGACGTGAAATGCAAACGTTAAAACTGTCCGAGACTCCTAATGAAGTCACTGAACGCTGCTTCCCTGGCCTGACCTTTACAAAGAGATTTGTCTGCTGGGTTAGAGAGATTAGATAGATCCCTAGTTTCATTCTGTTGAAGTCCCTCTTTACCCCAGGACGTTAGGGCTTACCCGTACCCAATGCAGTAAGAGTGCGCTATGGGGTGAACGGTGACCCTGTGCGCTAATCTGTGATTTTAGACATTGCGGCGTCAGCCGCAAGGTCCAAAATCACACACTAGCACACAACGCAAAAACTTAATAGTACCTGGTATGCCAGGTTAACACTCAAGCACATAATGTTTAACACACTGGCTGCCTCCCTCGATTTTCGCTACCGCTGACAGAGGAAGACAACCAGTGTGGTGTGCTGAGCGAGGCAGAATGATTCATTGTCAGACTATCGAAACTAGACGCAAGCCGGAAAGCACTTACGAGATGAGAAGAGGGAAACAAGGCTATTTTCGACGAGTGTTACGACTGAATGTAAATCAAATGCACTCATTCGAGACGTGCTGCATCCGGATACGCGGCCTAAAGCCGCGTATCCGGATGCCGCACGTCTCGAATGTGTTAATCACTGCTTGTACTGCCACGGCCTAAGTCAACGAGTTTTAACAGTTTTGCCCCACGGTAGCCTGCACAACTTTGTAAGTTTTCTCAAGGGGAATTATATCTTCATTTCATTGTACACAATTTCTACTTTTCACACACTTTTAAAGAGTTCAAGAACGGTGTGTCACAGAGCCAAATTACTACTGAAATGGGTGAAACCAGCAAACGAAACACGCAAAGTCAAAATCAAAGAATCCGTCTGAAATTCAAAGACGCGGGATCGATTCCAAGAGAAACTTGTCTAAACACACGGAAGGGTCACCAAATTCGATTTTAACTGACACGGGAAACATTGATGACAGAAACACACCACAAACACTTCGATTGGAGTATCAGATTCCTGCACACGCAAACGTGAAGATCCAAATCACCCCTTTTTTGATTCCTTCAAAATAAGCACCCAAGGCACAGAAATAACGATTTACAACCAGAGGAATAAACTGCACGTCCACAATTTCGCTTCTTGCCGACATGAAACTCAATAACGCAGCAACGGCATCATCAATCTAACCTACAAAACACACCTGGCATTTTGAATCGGCCTGCACACGCCACAACACACAATGAGGGAAACTCTGGAATCAACTCGCACAGAAGAAATGAACTCTCATGGACGTAGACAGACGGAGTGCGCAAAACAGCTGTTTCGACATTAGTCAACGGTTGAAACCCCAAAGGCGTCCCCGAATTGAGAAACAAAGACGTAAGACATTCAGAATGCACCGTCCTGATCGTGGTACAACAAGAGGCATAGATTCTCATGAGCCCCTGCGTTCCCAGGGGCTCATGAGAATCTACGCTTCTTGCAGATGAAGATGGGCGACTGTTTATCACGCTCGGGCCGAAGGCAAGCCTAATTTTCTGCCCACATGGGATCTCGCGTCTCTCCTCTGGAAATCACATCATTTCAATTCAAAACAGTCAGGTAAGGCATTTTCACTCTTGCAGTTTAAGTACGAACGCTTTTCTCCTCACACTGGTGACCACAGACACTCCAAGAAGACTGCACTGCAACAATGTCACACTTACGGCTGTACAATTCCATGACGGTCTTTCTCTTGAAACAGCACCCGTCTGATATTAAGATTTTTTTTTTTTCTTGCAAGAAAGGTGGCCGCTATTTTTACACATCCTTCCACAACACCGTAATTATAAACAACAAATCAAGACATACTAATGTCTTTAACAGGCTTCTTGAAACATCAATGGTGAAAGTCCATCTTGAGTTTCAAAAGCAAAGAACACAATCTCCAGCCATTGTGACACGACACCAAGCATCAACCTTCTTATCTCCTGCGCTTGAAGACTCTGTCTATCACACCGAAGTTGGGTCATGTACCTGGTTTCCTGCTCGTTCGCTGACTGGTTTACCTGTAGGCAGGTGAAAGACAAGACAGAGAGAAACGGCGGTGCCAGCCCTTGTGTCACGGTTATCTTCAAGAGAAAAAAATCGAGCAAGAGTGAAAAAATCAGGCAAGAATGGCATAAGCTTCCTGCAGCGTAGTGTAAAATTAAAACGCCGGATGACCTCCTCAGGTTGAGAAACTAGGGTGCAGATTTATATCTATCAAGTCAGAGAGACCCTCTTGTGCCCATGCCGTTTGCATACCTCGTCGAGTGAGAAAGGCTGGAGTACTGTCGCAGCACAAAAAAAACACACCGAATGACTTCACCATCCTACACATCCAAGGTGTAAACTTTATTAACGCGCGCCAGAAAGAGGCACAGCTCCTCATAAGCCTCCGCAAGTGGGGGCTCATGAGGATCTATGCCTCTTGCAGACGAGTAACTATCGCTGCATTCGTCCGAAAATTGCAAAATGGGGTTGAAAGGAGAAATGGGCTCGGATGCTTCCGCGCAGCATTCTCTGGATGCAAACAGCGGCAGCCAAGCATGCCAACGACTTTCACGTCTTAACACTTTCATCTCCAAAGCCAGAAACGTAACCCTTAACCCCTTCGCAATGAGCAACAACCAGACGCAAGAGGCATAGATCCTCATGAGCCCCCATCAGTTGCGGGGGCTCATGAGGATCTATGCCTCTTGCTGACCCCAGTTTGTATCCTATAATCCGGACAGATGACGTTCATTTGACATCAATAACAAAGCTTTCATAAACACATTCTGTGTCCTGTGGCAGGGATGGGGTTATAGACACAACAGCCGGAGATGAATCGTGCATGACTGTTTAAAGGTAGTTCCAGACAAGCTTATCACCCTCCCACAGATATTGAGACAGTACACAGACTTAACAAACGCGTTCTAAAGTTCTAAAAACCATTAACAAGTTCTTACGAAGACACACGTTACGTTTAAAAAAAAAATGTTTCAGTGCTGCAAGGGATAGTGTCATCAATGATAATCTGGGCCAAGGTCACTGGTGTCCCATTTGAGTGCAGAAAAAAATGAACATAGGAAATTACATCTGGCCTAAAAGGCTTGATGACATTATGATGCAGAACCCTACGGATTCCGCAATCAATGCAATGCATATATATCAGCTTCCCCTTACCCTTCGCGAGCGTACTGCTCAGATACGCCCTCTCGTGGAGTACGCCACAAGTACACTTCTATTCAAATGAGATGCTACTAACATGTACACTTCCATTCAAATATAATGTTAACCCATTCAGCCCAGCCACTACAGCAGGAGATAGGTCGACCATGATAATTCAAGGGTAGTGCCAGATTAGCTTGGCGCCTGTCGGCGCCAAGCTAATCTGGCACTGCCCTTGAATTATCATGGTCGATCCATTTCCTGCAACTGGTGCATAGTCATTAGATGATGCCTCCAAAATTTGGGAAATAAAGCCGTCGGGCTGAATGAGTTAAGCGTCTAATTTCAACAGAATTATGAAAACGTTATTAATTACTGTCTGTTAAAAAAATAAAAAAAAAAATAAAAAACACCAGAAAACTGTCTTTAGGTTCCACGCTCACTGCTGACGCTCTAAGAATAAAAGTTAACTAAGACATAGGCACCGAAGTGTACTCAGTGACGTACTCCCCGAGTGGGTCTATCTGGGGAGTACTCCCACAAACGATACGAGCAAGCTTTGGAACAACGTGTTCTTCAAAATGTCCAGCGAGGCTTTATCGAAAGAAACGCATCGACATCCACAAGTGAAATGCCGCTGGGGCTCAAGAGAATGTTTCTGTTCTGATATGTGAGTTGGACTTTTCGACCATGATCCGTAAAATCTAAATCACATCTCAAATCCAAAAAATCCCAGCAATCGGCACACAGTATTTATTACGTATACTGACGAGCAAATGGAATGTGACATCGTTCGAGTCATCGGAAACACTGACGTGTTTCCGATGACTCGAATGATGACGCATTTCTTTTGCTCGCCCGTATAGCTCTCGTTGAAAGCGGTAAGGATTGACCTCACTGATAAAAATGTCAAATCCTCAGACGCTAGAATCAATACACCTGTGACAAGCTGGAACTTTTCACACGGCGACAGTGCGTTAAGTCCAGCGAGTCGTGACTCCATCATGGACGAAAGGAAACGCACCTTCGTCAAACAACTTATCTGGAGCTTCACAATCCCCAGCAATGTGACCCCTGACCCTGACAGGTAGCCGCAGCAAACAAGAGCGATACAAGATAAGCCAGTTCACACTCCATCCAGAACCGGCGGGGCACATGGCCCGAGAGTTAGCAAAGGCGTGCGCAAACCCATCCGTGGGCAACCTTATCTATCCGCAGAAAGAGCCAGGAAAAATCCAAGTCTTGCTGGCAAAGATTGGGCACACCTATCCTCATACTGCATACTGCAGGGTTCGACACATACCAGTGCCGAGTTCTGCAGTTCTACAATGGACCCTAAGCAGATTTTTAAACCCCTTCACTGCTAAGAAGAAATGAACACCACCCTACCACAATTGCGGCGGCTCATGAGGATGTATGCCTCTTGCTGAAACAACTTTGTGTCCATTGTTCGCAGAACGGCTGGTTCTCTCTCAGACTGAATTCACAGATTTTAGACACAATATGATCAGTGGCAGTGAAGGGGTTAAACCCTGCACTCAGTGACAAACCCTGGGTGGACTGCTTAACCCTCTTGCGCCTGCAGTCAACCGTGTGTATACAGTACCGGTGGCTGCGTGCACAAGAAGGATGAAGCTTAATTACACCTGTACGCTGTATCGTCTGTAGGCTGAAACACTCTAGCGCTCTTCAAGACAACTGATTACCCTCGGTCATGCGCCCTGTTCACGAAAGAGAGAATGATGCTATTCCATTCATCAGGCTGGAGCACCAAGAATCGGCGGGCCAGGTACGTACCTAAACAACAGACAACTTTTCTTTCTGGTCGACGCACAGATCTTCACAAGCCAGTAAACTGACAAATTACTTCTCTTCCCAGCGAGCCTATTATCCATTTACACCTGTGCTATTTTGACGAAGGAAGCGATCGTGGTTTCAAACTTCGACTGCGTTCAAAGCTGAACCCCCAAGGAGTACACACTTCCCCTCACAAATTCCATCAAAGAACGCCCACACACTCGCAAGGCATAGATCATGGGACATGATGATCTATGCCTCTAGCTGAGGGCCATTTACAGCCGTTCTCCTCAGACAAAGGAGTCGAATATGGCTAAAGTCGAAGCTGTTGCACCTGACTCCCATCGTTATGCGAGGAAATTAACTTGGCACAGAAATATTTTAAGCTGCCACTTTGAAATTGGAATTGCCCTGACAGAGCGATCGTGGGCTAAAGGGCCATTACCTCCTTACACTACTTCCCAGCCTCAGAAGCATGAACGCTGAGTTTATCACGAGAACAGACCAGACACATGCGGCCACCGTGCCCTTGACGTTACCAACGTTATTCCATCTCACTAAAGACTATTAACCCTTTGGGTGTAGGTAGCGGTTTTAGTCGCGTTGATTCCTGCAGGAATCATCGCGACTAAAACCGCTACTGACACACAAAGGGTTAATGACTTTAGGGTGCGGACTGATAGTTTCAGAGCTATTGCCTGAGAAATAGAGAAACGCACACAAACACAGTATTGATCGTAAGATCTTGTCTCGTGTGATCTCAGCAAGACGCCTGAATAAAAAGAACTTATCCGGACGCAAATTATCACTTTTAAAGCCACACCGATACCCATCTGAATGCGGCGTAGATTCTCACGAGCCCACGCATTCGCGGTGCCTACTGAAGATACGATTCGTCCCCAACTTAAACATTTACACTCTTCTCATCAGGCAGTCATCGGTCTATGAGGCGCAGTCTCTTGTGACACGGATACCAGCAACCTAGGGCAGGCCGCCCTGGCGGACAAGATAATGGCTGGCCGAAACCAGCAAGATCTTCTGATGGCAATCATGATCCTGGGCGTCCCACACTTAAGCCAACTGAATGAAAAAACAAACAAACAAACAAACAAAAAAAACATAGCTGCAAAATCTGGCCCAAACTAAAAACTGTTTCGAAATTCTAAGTCCTAAGATTATCGTCAGCATCTGATGACCCAAAAATTATTTTAAAAGACCAACCGTATACATTTGACAACTGCGTCGCTTTCATCAACCGAGGCGATATAGATGGACAATTATTAACCCTCTGCGTTTCAGTAGTGGTTTTAGTTGCGACAATTCCTGTAGAAATCATTGCGACTCAAACCGCTACTGACACGCACAGGGTTATATACAGCCCGTGGGTCGAAGGCTGCCACTAATAACCCTTTCACTGGCGGTAAAATTCGAGCACCGCCCAACTGCAAGAGGCAAAGAACCTCATGAGCCCCCGCAGATGCGGGGGCTTATGAGGTTTTTTACCTCTTGCTAACACTATTCGCATCTGTGTTCCTTGGTTCGATCGGATACTTTGGTGTTAAATCTGCCCTGCTTTCAAAGACTATTTTGCGCCCATTTGCAGTGAAGGGATCCAAAGTGATATGAGACAGCAGAGTAGTAAATGATGTCTTTTGGACCACACTGGGTGGCTGTCCTCGCGGTAGGTCAAGCTGACTCAGCGCCAAAACATATGCATGGATTCTGTCTGTCCTGGTAGCCAGCCATCAGGGGCCGGGTAGGAAGGGTGCTTTTGGGGGTGGAGGTGGGGGGAGGGGTGGGGGGGGGGGGGAGGCGTTAGTGAATTACTGCAGGAGACAGATAAACGCGCAATGCAACCCTCAGCATTGCCATCAAATCCATCATGCAAGCCAGAGACTTGGCTCGAGATAACGCATTGTCACGATGTGCCACGATACGAACGGTACACTGACGAGTTTAAAAAAAAAAAAAAAAAAAAAAAAAAAAAAAAAAAAAAGCGACATTTTAGGAATCTGGAGATTCCAAAAAATGTAACATTTCGTTTGCTCGTCAGTGTCATGTGTACAGTATTTATCTCTCCTGTTCGAAATAACATATGCGATCAATAATGAACATCGATATACCCTGAGAAACTCATATTTCAAGTGATCGGTAAATAAATACTGTATATGTAACAATACACCAATACACGGTGAAAATACGTGTTTTAAGTCAGCGGTTAACAAAGACAGTACGCATTGATACACTATCGGGAAAATGCGTATCTCAAGTGAACAGGTAACAAAGAAGTATATTGATATACATCGTTTAAAGGAGTGTCTCAAGAGAACAAGTAACAAAGACAGTACGTGTACACTGACACATACATGGTGAAAACGCGCTTCACGGCTCACGCCTGTGAAAAAAATTTACTGGTGTACATTTGCCTCATCATGACTAGGGCGCGGGAGGATTGTTCCTGACGGAGTTTTGCCCTGTGTGTGTGTTTGTGTGTGTGAGGGGGGAGGGGGACATGAACTTCGGGGCGTGGGGGGCCTGCAGGGCGTGGGATGAGTATGAAAACTTTGTTGTCTCGCTTAAATTAAATACACCCAGCCCCTGCTACTACTGAAGTGCTAATGTGGACACGACCACCTCCGACCGGCATTGACGCACCTTGCATGTCTTGACGGCGTCTCTACATCTTGCGGGACCAAAAGTTACACGATGGGGCCACATCAAATCCAAACTCGTTCGCATTCTTTCTGATGACTCACGGACACCTGACTGACGTAACGAGCCTACAAGAGAATGCTTTAAAACGTGGCCTAAAATTAATGGAAGCACATAAGCTTTCCCGCCACGGGATAAGAAAATTAAGCCAGCACAGCTGCATCTTATAGCCACCATCCTCACTGCTAGAACGGGCCAACAACGACCTACTGCAAGAGGCACTGATCCTCACGAGCCCCCGCGGAAGCGGGGGCTCGTTAGGATCTTTGCCTCATGTTGATCTCATGAAAAAATAGAAATACTGTTGATTTTTTAAAGTGTCTCAGGTGCACAGATGTTCGTATCAGGAGCGAACCTAGGATGTTTTTGGAGACACGTCTACCTGCTGGCAGTGACGGGGTTAAAAAAAAAAGTATACGATCTTTTAAACATGGGGCATAGGCAGGTGTGGGTGTATTTACTATTTTTCACAATCCTAAAAGCGTACCTCATAGTAATATATAAATTAGTAATAGTATGCAAACAGACCCTATTACCCCAAAAAGGCACGCAACACGCTCGAACGAGATGAAAGCAAACTGAGAAAGTCCCACTCCATACCGAGAGCTTTGAAGTACAAGTATGCCCAAAATCAGAATTTGAGCAAACACGTTCAAGTGCTTTTGACAATATCTTGAGTTTTCTGAACTCCGGCCACAGTCCTCCGTAAATTGCTGAAGGACCTAAGCAAACAGAACACCTTAAAAATGAAAAATGAGCCTTTTGGGGAAAAGCTGACACCGGAAGTAACTGGTCTTTTCACTTAAATTAGAGATTGTCCAATAACACATGCGCCGCAACCCGCAATGTCTTTTGTCCACTACGAAGGTGATTAAAAGACAAGGGCACGAAAAGGCTCTCAACAAATTCTGTCCCCAAATGGGTTCGAACCCACATTTCGGACGACAGTCGAACGCTCTGTCACCAAGCTACCCCAGCAGCAAAAGGTCTTCGGGCTGACGACGACCACCATGAGCCTGCGCACAGACATGCTCGGGCCCACTGCGGCCGTTGTAGGCCCGAAGACCACTTGCGCCGTGGGTACCCAGCTCCCCATGCAACTACCCTGACATGAGTACTCAGACCACCCATCCAAACTCTTGTAAATATGTGTACCAAGAGATCGTCCGACTAGCGCATAAACTAAAGTGCCCCCGCGATCACAGGACACTCTTGTGTTGACCCAACCACCCCTACATTATGTACTACAGACCATCCATTCTAACTATTGTAGATCCACGACGCGTGTCCTAAGAGACCGCCCAACTAGCACATAAACTCAAGTGCCCCCGTGATAGGAGGCTACCTGGAGTCGTGAAAACCACACCATCCATTTTCCCTCTCGCTTCAAACGCGCAGAACTGTCTGGTTGTCCATAAAATACATACCTCACCGAGGGAGCTAACAATCCATTATCCAGTACACTAACTGTAACCTCCTTGACCGTCAGAGCCAAACGCCTTAGACTCTGAACGTGAATACTCTGCTTAAAACAAAGTCCTGACTATCTAAAAGCATTGTTTTAACACCTTGGCTGCTGCTGGCGATACCGGTCGATGGAAAAGACGCGTAACCCTTTGATAATTACTGGCGATACCGCATGGCGGAAAAGACGTGTATTTACGCGTCTTTTCCGCCGAGCGATATCGTCAGTAGCAGTCAAAAGATTAAAAGTATAAAGAGTTTTGTTTATTACCTGTTATTCGCGAGAAATGGAACAGTGCTAAAGACGTCAAGTTTATAAAGTTTTCACTTTGAATTGTTCAACATTATATTCAGTCCTGTCTAATTTCCCACAGTTGGCAGTGGAAATAAAAAGAATTAAACACACATCATGAACAGTACCTCAGCCAGCGTCCTTCACCCATAAGACGCACAGACCCTCATAAAGCCACTGCAGGGCCTCCTGAGAACACGCGACTCTTATCCTGTTTGCAGAAAAAACAATTCACCCAAGTACTCAACCTGAGAAGGTCGATGGGTTTTTATGTTAAAGGCTGAAAAGACCAAGGCTATAGCGTTTCAGGACGTAAATGGTAATAAACACGATCTAATAATAAATCAACGACAGATTGCCTCTTGAAATCGGACCGCGCTTTTCCTGACCTGGACGGACATTAAAAGAGGAAGACACGCAACCCTCTGACTATCTGAATCTCTGTCTGACTCAGGTTACTAGGTGTCTAGTCACAAATAGCCCAGACAAAATGACGGGCCTGCTATGTGAATGAGCTTAGTCCTGCGCCCAGACAAAATGACGGGCCAGCTACGCAAGTGAGCTATAGCGGAGCACCTTGCTTAGTGGCTGGCGCAGGACATGTTCACTCGTGCAACTGACTCCTGGTAAATCAGATTTGCACAGTTGCGATGCGCCTGAATAGATCAGTGTTCGGGTCGTACTCCACTGGCGACAGCTGTCCTAGTCCGCATTAACCGCCCATTAAACCTTTCAACAAATGAAAGTTTTGAAACGTCATGCACAGAACACCCCCCCCCCCCCCTCTCTCTTTTTCTCTCTCTTTGTCAGTCCAAAGTAGGTTTCAAGCTTCTATGACTTCTGACCCGAGACGAGAATAGGGCGTATATAATTTTATAAATATAATTTATACATTTTATGAATACAGGAGGGACACTCGAATATTGCAACAATCGTGTAACTGCGATTAGCCTTTCAGTCACACAACATCTAATTTGGCCTCTATCTCAACCCTTTGTGTGTCGGTAGCGGTTTTAGTCGCGACGATTCTTGCAGGAATCATCGCGACTAAAACCGCCACCAACACACAAAGGATTAAGGAATTTGACATAAGTCCAAAGCAGACTTCCAAGCGTTTGCGTGTCTCAAGGCGAAAGACAGCAATACGATGCACAACGAACAATCGATAATAAGTGAAACTATTTTCCAACAAAGTGTAACATCACCTATAAGACCTTCTGGTCTTTCCTACCTATCAGCTTCAGCGACGCTTCAACGAAGGTTCAAAGCTCCTGCTTGACTCGTGACCCGAAATGCTAATAAACAATACAATTAACTCATTGGAGATGTGCCGCCTACGGATACGCGACATAAGCCGCGTATCCGGAGGCGGCATGTCTCTAATGAGTTAATTACACAACGAACACTGGAAAATATGTGAAAATATTCTCCAACCACGGTGCAACATCACCTATATAAGGCCCTCTGTCTTTCTCCCTGAACCTCTCTCACCTTGAATGGGGGGCGGTTCCAAGCTCCGGAGTGACTCGTGACCGTGACGGTAATACACAACACAATCAATTACACAACGAACACTGGAAAATCGAAACTATTTTTTAACCACGGCGCAACGTACATCACCTAAGGCCTTCTGTCTTTCTCCCTGCGCTTCTGTCACTATCAATGGAGGTTCCAAGCTCCAAAGTGACTTGTTGACCCACATATCAATACACAACAAACACTGGAAAATAAACGAAATTATTTTCCAAACATGGCGCAACGTACATCACGTAAGACCTTTGTTCTAGCTCCCTGAACTTCTGTAAGCTTCAGTGAAGGTTCTATGAATGTCCAAAGCTCCTGAGTGACTCGTGACCCCAAACGTTAATAAACAATTCAATTTATTACACAACGAACAGTGGACAATAAGTTAAACTATTGTACAACCACAATGTCACATCACCTAGGTATAAGACTTTCTGTCTCTCTTCCTGAACTTCTGTAAGCCTAAAAAAAAAAAGTTCCACTGAAACTCCTGATCGTCTCGTGACCCCAAACGTTAATACACAATTCCATTAATTACACAACGTACACTGGAAAATAAGTGAAAATATTTTCCAACCGCGGTGCAACATACATCACCTAGGACCTTCTGTCTATATCTCTGAGCTTGTCAGCTTCAGTGAAGGTTCCAATCTCTTGCGTGTTCAGTTGACTCGCGGCTCCAAACATTTAAGACGCCCAACACAATACACCACACACAATGAACACTGGAAAATTAGTCATACAGCGGTGTAGCATCACAAAAACACCTCTTGTGCTCTCTCTCTCTTTCTCTGTCTCTTTCTCTCAGCGCTTCTGTGTCAGCTTCAAAGAGGCTTCCAGACTTCAGTCCCGTGGCGCTAAAAACGGTGAGAGAATCGGCAAGGCCAGACAGAAGGAGGGAGGAACGGGAGGGAGGGAAGGACGCATGGGAGAATGAACATGATCGATTTTTTGACTCACTCATTGACGCCCGTGGCTAGCCGAGATAGGGGTAAAAAGGGGACGGCCTCTAAAGATAGACATTTTCATCTGCAAGAGGCATAGATTCTCATGAGCCCCTGCGAATGCAGGGGCTCATGAGAATCTATGCCTCTTGGTGAAAGAGACCGGGTTCGCTCCATGACGCCCCGTGGCAAGCCGACATATGGGTACGGGTGCCCTCAGACGATTCCATCCGCAAGCGGCATAGATTCTCACGAGCCCTTGCAGCAGCATGGGCTTTTGGCGACCAAGATTGTTGTCAGCTTCTCCTCAAACTGAGGATGCTATCACAGGTCATGCGTACGAATGGCAGGAGGAGCGGGGGTGGGGGGAGGAGGAGGGGGTACCGCAGTCTGCAGTGGATCGCTGACACACACACACACTGATTAGCCTTTTGGGAATGGGATGATAAAATACAAAGCATTTATCGCTTATATCTTACTGGCGAACCGTCTGCTGCTGTGCTGATCCTTGTGTTCGAACCGTGTCCCCAAAAAACTCAACCATTAAAGCTGATATCAGAACCTTATCATTAACCTGGGTCACGTCGCCCCCCCCCCCCCCCTCCATTTTTTTTTTTCAAATCCCTCGTAGGGGTAAAAACGACAGGTTTACAGGAAATCAAGTGCAAAATGCCCCCTTCGCTTTCCAACGAGGACAACAATGGCATCATATTTCACACTCGTCTTACACAAAAGCCGCGAAACAGGTTGTGTTGAGTGAACAAAGAGAACGGCTCGGCGACAACGCAACAAAAACAATTTGCATCGTGTCATAACTGCCCGTGCAGTGCTGCAAGGCACTGTGCAAGACATAATGAGCGACTCCTGCATCCGACAGTCTATATCTGCAAGCGGGGGCTCATGAGGATCTACCTCTTGTTGGCGTAATCAGTGGTAAGAAAAATTTGCATGACGTGTTTTTGTTTTGTCCACAACGTGCTGCAAAGAAGAGAGCAAGGCGCCCTGAACAACAGTAGTGAGCAAGAACTATCTAATAGCGGCACAGATCCTCATGAGCCCCCGCAGATGCGGGGGCTCCTAAGGATCTACGCCTCTTGCTGGCCGAAAGTGCATCAGTGTTTCGCCATGCAAGGAGACGATCATAAAGAAAAACACAAGCATTTAATATCTGTGAATCTTTGTTGTCTGATTTTCACTGTACAATTGCAATTAGTATTCCTTTGCACGAGGGGGTTAACTCATTCGATACAAACGCATCCGGATACGCGGCTTAATGCCGTGTATCGAGATGTATCACGTCAGTAATGAGGCGTCCATCAATCGCCAAAAGTGATGGGAATTTCCGGGGGGTGGGGGGGTGGGGGGGCGAGGGGGGGGGATTTGTAACAAAGTGCGTGGGTGCACATGGACACATGTTCATTGCTGTCTTTATATCCTGTTAATATGGCTGACTCAATCCCAGAAAAGGTCATCTGTCATTGCTTCATTTCTATTTCTAAGACAAGACTCGCAGTAGCGTTTCAGGGTTTTCCAAATCAGACCAATTAAGTTTTTTTATAGCGCATCTGCACATTATGAGTTATAAAAAGGAGGGGAAAAAAATCAGTGAATCTAGCATGCGTCTTTTTAAAACGAGGGGGGCTGGGTGGTACAATGAAGGGGAAATATATGTGCATAATTATGTAGAATAGGAGAATAAGACTGGGATGGGTTCGATGAAATTCTATCACAACAAAACCGTCAAATCACAGGCGGAAACTAAACTCAGCATTAAGACTTAAGCTGGAAATTCCCAACTTCGGAATGTTGCCATCTGAACACTACAAACTAGTTCAGATGATAAATCGACCATGATAGTTCAAGGGTAGTGCCATAACAGTTCGGCGCCTACAGGCGCCGAGCTGTTACGGCACCACCCTTGGACTATTATGGACGATCCATCTAGCTGTAAACTGTATCAGGGCTTACGGGTGAATCAAATTTCCAGCTTGATTAATGCATGCTACAAAGTTGTCTTTACACAGTCCAGTTTACTCCCATACACCATTCAATGACACCCCCACCCCGTCCCTTACCTAACCTCTGTCCCGCCCGAACAACAAAAAAGCGCCACAGAATCAAACCAATTTCACACGGTGAAAGGCAAGAAAATCCAGATCGCGTTTGATCAGGGAGGTTTAAATTCGTTAGGTCTTCCTTTCATCGCCGTGATTACTGCAGGCGTGGCCTAGAGCAAAAACATGATTTGTAAGCAGATCAAGGAAGGAGAAAAAGAGCAGTATGTCTCTCACAATGTCCTTTCATCTGCAGGTGAGGAGGTTAAAAGCCACAGGCGCCGGTCGAGAGGTGCGTTTTCACGGTGTATATCAATGCACATCATGGGTCTCGTCTGTACAGAAGAGATCCATAATGTGCATCGGCATTGTCGTTTCTCGGCACCTACTTGTGTCTTGTGCGTTTTTAGTACAGTGAAAATGTTCGAGGTTGTTTAGAATGTTTCATTAACCCCATTGTACATGCAGCAACTGGTACTGTGAACAGCATCGGCCGTGCATGCACGAGGGGACATTAACGCTTTGACTCCCAGAACTAAATGCCTTCCATTCTATAGAATGGAAGTCATTTAGTTCTGGGAGTCAAAGAGTTAATGTCCACAGGCCTTTCTGGGGTACGGAACTTGGTGCATGGTGCAAGACATGACAATAACGGTCACCAACACAATGTTCACTTACCTTGCGACTCCGTCTCCTCTGATGCTGACGACACATGTGCAGAATTTCAATAGACATCGTTCTGAAGTGTCCGACCGTGTCCAGACCTCAAAGTTCTCAAAGTATTTAACTGTATCTAAATCTAAACGTTCTCAAAGTACTCATTGGTATCCAGCTCTCAAAGTATCATGTCATATCCAGCTCACAAAGTATCCTGCGTTATCCAGATCTCAAAGTATCCTGCCGTATCCAGCTCTCAAAGTATCTTGCCGTATCCAGATCTCAAAGAATCCTGCCGTATCTTGATCTCAAAGAATCATGCTATATCCAGATTTCAAAGTATCTTGCCGTATCCAGATCTTAAAGTATCCTGTCGTATTTAGATCTCAAACTGTCCTGCCGTATCCCGGTATCAAAAATATCAAAGAATCCTGTCGTATTCAGACCTCAAAGTATCCTGCCGTATCCAGATCTCAAAATTCTCAAAGTATCCAACTGTCTCTGGATCTCAAACATCCAAAGTATCCCGCCCAAAACTCGTCAGTCGTCGAGCAGTGCTTGATGTAACTAAAACGTCGAATATATATCGCAAATACAAAGCACTGAAGCAATGATAAGATTTATTTTGAGAAAGGCCCATTGACTTTTACGCATCTGACAGCGAGACACTCTTTTGGGCTGGTTTTTGAAGAATTGTTAGAGCCAGCTGATGCAGCCTGCAGTCTCTGCGATCTTCTTTGATTCACGACACACACAAAAAACCTAAATGCCGAAGAAACATGGATTCCAAGTGGTGTCTGCAAGAGGCATAGATCATCATGAGGTCCCGCAATTGCGTCGGTTCATGAGGATCTATACGTCTTGCAGTTGGATGGTGTTCACGTTTTCTCGGCACTGAACGGGTTAAACAATGAACCAGAACGGCTTCAAAGAATGTGTCCCACAACGTCAGCAAGTATCAATGCACTCAAATAATTGTGTGACCACGTGGAGTCATGGACTTTGAACGCAAACAAAAGTTGTCCTCAGAAGCTCCCCCACAACTGTCACTTTTATCACTCAACAGAATTATTTAATTGTGCCTGTCCTGGTTGGCCTAGGTCATGGGTATGAACGCTGATACCTTCACTTCTTTGGGGGGAGGGGGGGGGACCACAGAGGGAAAGAGACTGACCATGGATAGTTCAAGGGTAGTGCCAAATTTGCTTGGCGGCGGGAGAAAGACCAAGCTGACCTGGCGCTGCACTTAAACTATCACGTTCGGCCTACCTCTTGAACTGGCACGCAGTCGGCCTCCCACACACGGGTGTCGTGTCGACCTTCACAACGACTGTCGTAACAGTATCGCTAGACTGCAGTGGAAGAGACTCAAATGTACCGACGTTTTGCAGCAAGGTGCTTACCGCCTACAGACTTAAATAAACCCTCAGCTGCAAAGCACAACCGGACACCCAAATGCAAGAGGCATGGATCCTCATGAGCAACGCAATTGCGGGAGCTCATGAGGATCTATGCCTCTTGCTGAAACCAGTTAGTATCCATCGACATGATCCTTAGACGGCTGGGGTCTTTGACGCCGAATTTACAATAATTTTAAAAACACAATCTGCGTCCACCGGCACAAATCATGTGGATAAAACGTCCGAAACTCTTTGCACCATCCAAACTAGTCCCTGTGTGCTGGTCACAGATTTTGGATCCACGGAATCCTGGTATAGCTGAGCTCAACGCCGAAAAAAAACACAAAAAAAAACTCGTCACGCCTTTCTCATAGCATCAGATCGTCAAGCCACGACAACGAAAAGGCAAAGTGCATGACACTCGACTCTAGACCATGTTCCTAAACTTTAAAGGAGACCAAAAGTCAACACAACATAAGACATGTTGTAGTCTAGTGCAACAGAATCAGCTTGCAGACAGATTTTGTTTTAAAAACCAGAGCAGCATTTGTGACGTCATTAATATTCTGTATCATATCTTAGTGCTGATTAAAAAATGAGTCACAACTTTTTTTTTTCTCTCTCAAAAATTAAATACTCCACTGCTATAGAACTACTGTTCTGAGTTTTACAATCTCTCCAAATAGTTGAGTTAGACCACAAAATATAAATCACGAAGTTGTGCTGACACGGGGTCCCCTTTAACAGCACACAAGTGAAGCTCTTCAACTTCAAGAGGCTTCGGAAACTCATGAGGATCTACGACCCTGCACCAGTTCTCCTCAATCCAGATGCCATAACGAGCTAAGTTTAGTGCGCGACGGTGTGGGTCTGATCCCATCTGGGCACAAAACACTCCACGGTCCAAAAACACTGCTTGGAAGACGCTGTAAACTCGGCTCACCTTCTGAGGCACTTCTGTTTCACTTTCTGTTTCCGTTGGGTTTACGGCTTGCCCCACGTGTGGGCACTTAGGGTTTTAGTTTTACACTGTGTACGCCTGTTCAGCGTTCGAATCTCACGAAAGCACTGTCTTAGACTTCAAGTTTAATCCCCTCCTGCATGCATCCACCGCTACTGTTCACAGGACCGGTGGCTGCATGCGCAAAGGGGTTAACCCGTTCAGCGCCGAGAAAATGTGAACACCGCCCCACTGCAAGAGGTATAGATCCCCATGAGCCCCCGCAGTTGCGGGGGCTCATGAGGATCTATACCTCTTGCTGACACTGCGTTGAATCCATGTTCCTGGGACATCTAGGGTTTTGGGGTGTGTGTGTGTGTGTTTTAACAAAGATTGCAGAAACAAAGCCTGCGTCATCTGGCACTGAACGGGTTAAACACGGCTGGCTGCCTCTTTCTGAGAATGTTCGTTAATTCAATAATTGGGCACTCTGGCTTTTAGTTAAAGGTTTACACTGCGCATGCTGCATCAGTGCACGTTCAGCGTTCGACTAATACCCGACAGCACCCTCAGACTTAAAACACTCAATGAAACCGTCACTCTGAGAATGATTTTAACGAACCGAATTCATTCAGCAAGAGGTATAGATTCTCACGAGCCCCTGCGACTGCAGGGGCTCATGAGAATCTATGCTTCTTGACAAAAACGACAAGGTTCGACTTCCGGGTATCATGAAGCTCTGCGCCTCTATGCACATGGAAGGTTAATGTGGCTCCTGAATGAACCGCACTGAACCTCCATAATGAATCTAATCTTTTTAGGCTTCCGCGGTATTTCTAGGCAGCGCGGAATTTCTTTCTCTCTTCATCAGGACGAAAAGGTGGGTCCCGCAGTTAGGAGAAATAACTTACTGTCCAACGACGACAAGAAATTAACGCTTGCCAAGGCCAGACAGCAGACTATCTAGACTAATTAATATTTTTGTTTGCGCATGCAGCAACATAACTGCGCTAACGAATCTTTTCTTTAGACTTTCGCATAACATCTGCCTGCGGCGCAACTCTATCCCCGCTCTGGCTGTCCCTCTACTCGCAGCAAATCGAGGGAGACTACCAATAAAACTCCACCCTACAGTAATTATCCATGGTGCAGACGCCTATACACAGACGGATTCAAGACACACAGGGTTCCTAGGCGAAAGAAGTCTAGCAAGGGCCAGCGTGCCTTTTTCGGTCCAGTCAGCTGGAACGACCTTCCAGCCCATGTCAGACATGCCCCAACTCTGTCTGCTTTTAAATCACTGCTCAAGACCTATCTGTTTTCTTATATAGTTAGATGCATTTTCAGTGCGTTAGCAATCTTTGGCAGTAACTGTGCTCGTAACGGTGTGTGTGTGTATGTGTGAGTGTGAGCGGCCTTTTAATTTGTGTCACTTTAGTTTTTGTAACATTTATTGTAGCGTTTTCTTTCTTGTACTTTTTGTTCTGTGATTTTTGATCTTGTAAAGTGCTTAGAGCACCATTCATTTGGAGGTTAAGCGCTATATAAATGTACATTATTATTATTATTATTAACAAGGCCGTCTGGCTGGTTAATTTTAACTCATTCGTGACATGCTGCTTACGGATATGCGGCATAAAGCAGCGCATCCGTGTGCGGCACGTCTCAAATTAGTTCATCTTAGAAATAAAGCAACAGGAATCACAGTGTTCCAAAACGAAAATCAACAACTAGACGTGTGAACTGACCAGATGCGATTTTTGTTTGCTTGATAATGATTCCGATATCCCCGCCTCACTTTCCCTTTTTTTCAGCTTCACTTTCTTGTTTTCAAAATTTGTTTCACTTTCACCGCTGTGAGATGGATTTAGTCGTCGTTAAAAACCCTAATAACTATCTAACTAGCTCGTGTCCAACAGGAAGAAACTGCTGTTTTAGTTTCAATAATAATAAAATTCAACTTCCTTAACCTATCGCTTTCTTGCACTGACTTTTTTTTCAAGATTCATCTCATTGTGCCCTGACATGCTATAGCAAGATAACTGACCAACCCTGAAAGTGCATGGGTGGGGACAGAATAGCTTGGCGCCAAGCTATTCCAGCACCACCCTTGAACTTTCAGGGTCAATCTGTCTCCTGGATTGGGCATCCAGTCTCCAGATCACACCTCTTAGTCGATATTGGGATAAAATGGGTTAAAATACACAGCAAACTTCAGATATTTATTTTAACAAAATGCCAGGAGATGGCCTTACGGCATTACCTTCACTGATCTTCTGCTTCAAAAGAAAACTTCGCCTTCTTGTTCTATGGCTTGTAATATACGTCATTCCTAAGGTTTAAAATAATAAATAATTGTGCTTGATTGGTCCTATGCCGTAATAGATCAGCACACAATGTGTTGGCTTCAGGCAGCTTCACAGGAAACTTCTGGCATCTTTTTCTATACAATTTACAAAATAGTTTTTGCAACAACAAAAACAAAGTCTGCCTTCGTCTATACAGAATACGTTTACAACCATAAAAAGTCTACCTTCTCCAGTTTTTCACTGTAGTTCTTGCAGTTTCGAGAGAAAGAATAAAAGCATATAATGTAAGTCATCGCTCTTCCTGCCTGCAACCAGCAAGTAGTTCAAACTTTTTCCCAAGCTAAACGAGCTTTTTCGAGTGTAAGCGGTAATGCGTTTTCAACTCCAAGAGGCTACGATCCTCAAAAGCCGCTTTAGCACAGCACTCTAGCGCCTGTTCGCATAGATCGGCTCCTCTACCATCCTACACTTTGGGAAATGTCTGATCTTAACCTCTTTCATTGCTTCAAGAAAGTGAACACGATCATTTTGCAAGAGGTACAGATCCTCATGAGCCCCCGCAAGACCACTTTGTATTGATCCACCTCCCTTGGACGGCTGGTGCTCGTTGGCTTTGAATTCACACCGATTTCACAACCACACTCTGCGACCACTGGCAGTGAAGGGGTTAACCACCCTTTGCGCACGCAGCCGCCGATACTGTTCACAGTAGCGAGGGCTGCACGCTCGAGAGGGTTAACTAAGTCTACAAAACCGCAGGCCCTAATGTGTTTTCCAGACTCTTAAAACTTTCTATCTAAAAATAAAAATCTCACTTCAATCATTGCAACTCCGAGCCTGCCGCAGTGATTCACATTCCCACCGACAACACAGCGCTGCACACTGACACTGACCCTCAATGTATTCTTTCCGCTCATCCCTTGTTTGTGTCCATCCGTCTACCTTTTAACCTCGAAAGCTTCCAATACGTTCTTATGCATCAGCGGCGGATCGTATGCGGTTGAGGGGTGAGTGGGAGGTGATAATAGGATTTGGCGCACCGGTCCCCTTGTAACCCACACATACTTCTTCCTGAAAATTAACACAATACCCACGGCTGCATACCCCCTAAACTATGGAGGTGTCACCTTGACTAGAGATGGATTGGCCATGATAATTCAAGGGTAGTTCCAGATTAGCTTTGCACCTGATGGCGTCTGAAATTTAACACATTTAACACCACGACTGCATCCCCCAAATTTCGGAGGTGTCATCTACAGACGGAATGACCATGATAATTCAAGGGTTGAGCTGGATTAGCTTAGCGCCTGATGGCGCCAAGCAAATCTGGCACTACCCTTGAATTTATCATGGTCGATTAATCTCCTGCTGTTGTGCTTCTGGGCTAAATTTTAATGTGTTAAACTCTCTAAAGTTCAGGGCTCAGTATGATGTGCACAAAGTCCAAGCATGACAACTGGATGACGAGACTTTGTGTCTAGCAGTATGAAGCGACTGTACCACGCTATTTCCTGATATCATTAACCCTTTGGGTGTCTGTAGCGGTTTTAGTCGCGACGATTCCTGCAGGAATCATCGTGACTAAAACTGCTACCGACACACAAAGGGTTAAAGATTATGACACAAACAGGAAGACGGCAGAGTGCCAAACATACACGTTCACGCCAGATATTACTGGTACTCTAAGAGGCATATTTTGAATGAGTACCCTTGCTCCCACTTCAAGATTTTAAATAGTACAGTACAAACAATTTAAACTCTAATAAAATGCGAGTCTTTGCATTTATATATATATTATACTCATTACTGACGAGCAAAAAAAATACGACAATTCTGGAACCATTGGAAAGAGTACAGCGTTTCCGATGATTCCAAAAATGTTGCATTTCTTTTGCCCGTCAGTATACTACTATTACTATTAGGTGTGTGTTTGTGACTTCGACTTCCCAGCTGACTACTCACAAGTCCCAAATTTAAAAGCACAACTACGCTGCCTATTAGCATTAAATCTGAAAACATAGCTTGATCTAAAAAAAAAGTAATTTAGAATTCGGAAGCGGAAAACACGCCGATTCTCGAGTTTTTAGGTTCAGAGCAACGAGACAACCTGCTCAACACTAAACATAAGCTGCAAGGGCACTTGGGGAGTACGCCACATGCACACTGCTGTTCAAGTGAGACAGTCTTCCTAGACAGACCCAGTTAGGGAGTATGCCACAAGTACACTTCTTTTAAATTTTCAAATGACTTTCTTCTTCCCAGACAGACCTATTTGAGGAGTACATCACAAGTGCATTTCTATTCAAATGAGATGCTTAGGATCTCATTTAAATAGAAGTGCACTTGTGGCGTACATCTCGAGTGGGTCTGTCTGGGGGCGTATTCTCGCAAGCAGCAGGGGGAGACACCCCCCCACCCCCGCACACACACACTTTATTTATCTCTGGCCACTAGATCCGCCCGTGTAAACCCCTCTAAGCCTCGTTTCTCCTTTCCTAAGTAAGAAGAGTGTTGTTAAGCCGCAAATCCCGCGGCCAAGGTGATTGTGTTCCCTGTGCGGGACTTCAGAAGCCGTGAAAGAAAAAGAAAACGAAAAAAAGTGGAAACCTGATTCTCATGACACGCTAAATCCAGCAGACAATCCCAAGCCAATTCTGGCGGAAAATAAACCTCCAGTGACGACAGTCGTGGGGAGAATTGCCGGCCGGCCCTTCTGATTGAGAGACAGATTGGCGAAAGTGGACTGGTGAACCTATCGACAAGAGGCGTGCCGCAGGGGCTCATGAGGATCTATGCCTCTTGCGGGCCGCTGCATGGAGAGTTCTTTTCAGGTACTGGACAACAAAACTGAAACCTGTACCAGACACACTAGAGATAGAAATTTTCTTGTATCTGAAATTACTATGCCTCTCAAGCCTCCCAGCATTATAGGGACTCATAACACACGTGTATATATTATATTATATATGCCCAACGATTGGTGACTGTCTTCCCTAAAGGATCTAGGAAACAGCCCACAGATTTTTTAAAAAGACAATCACAAAGTTTGTTTGTGGGTGGAGTGTTGGAAAGGAAGGGCATTTTTGCTTCACATTCATTTGTGCTGGTCTATGATTGTGGATATTTTAACCCTTTGACTACTGCTGCTGACACCACTCCATGGAAGAGATAAGTAACTACGCTTGTTGTCAAACGATGACGCCAGGAGCAGTCAAACTTTAACAACAAAATTTAAGCGTAAGCAATATTTTTTAAAATAAACAAAACTGTTAAAAGCTTCATCATTTTTAAAATAGTTAATAAACATCATTAAAATAAAGTGGACAATTGTATGCTGGTCTGCGCTTTCACACGTTGCCACACTAAGACGTAAATTCCATATCAATGGCCATCACTCGCTTGTGACCTTCAGCTGTTTGAAATAATCTGCGGCCCACGAACCCAGGCACCAACACCCCCCCCCCCCCCACCCCCCACCCCGCCCCTCCTGACTCGAACCCAGTAACTAGTCAGCATTCGAGGGAGAGAGTGAAGGGAAACAACTACCGGTATTTTCAGACTGCATAATAAACACGGCTCATGTCAGTCACACCTGTGCCCGCTCGTCTCCCTTTCCAGTCGACCGTTACCAATTTTGTTTAAAAAGTGTAACCCCCATGTTCACATTACCGGTGGCTGTACGCTCAAGGAGGTTAACACGTTTAGCTCCGGCGCACTACAGCAGGTGATAGATCGAACATGATAATCCAAGGGTAGTGCCAGATTAGCGTGGTGCCATCAGGCACCAAGCTAATCTGGCACTACCCTTGAATTATCATGGTTGAGCCATCTCCTGTAGCTGGTACAGTCATTAGGTTACACCTCAAAGATGAAGTCATTGAGTTAAATGGGTTAATATGCAAATGCCTTTTCCATCTTCGTTGTAAACAGCAGAACCTGTTTTGAGTGGCCACCTGTCATAAACCCCTTCAGTGCCATGGCCCAGTAGCCGCAGACTGGGTTTGTGAGCTTTTTGTTAAACGGTCGGCCAGGCTATATATATATATAAACATGTGCGCAGTCCAGATGAGTTATTTGAATCCTAGCCATCAGCTTGAAAGCATAGTGCTGCCTGCTCGGCGGCTAAACCATAGTTACATCTTCGGGGCCAGACCTTTCAATTCAATGCCATAGAGCTACAACCATCTAACGAACGTACAACAAGCCAACGCCTGTCATCAAGAGGTGTAGACCTCATGGGCCCTTGCAACGCGGGGGTTCATGAGGATCTATGCCTCTTGGAGCTGGGTGTTGCTGATTTTTTGGGCAGCAGTGAATAGGTCAAAGACCATAATTTAGTTGGCTGCAACACTTTTTGCCTTTCAAGACTTCCATTCTCAGAGCATGTGTCTTTTAACTCACAAAGCCCTGAAGACGACATACCATTTTGAGGTCTGCCTCACAATTCTGGAGACAGATCGGCCATGATAGTTCAAGGGTGATGTCTTAATATCTTGGCGCCTGGCCGATCCACATCTTGTTGTAGGCAGTCAGGGCTTATGCGACGTTTGAAAAGAAAAAGTTGGTTGCGCAAAACATGTTCTACTGTATCAGGCTGGATGGAGGCAAGGACTGTGAATTCTGCAGAAATCCCTTTCTGCATAGAAAGTGCATTCAGCACACAGATTAACATATTTGGTTAGGTCAGCGTGACCCACATAATATGAAAGTGCCTGAGCTGATGCTACAAGTAATGCGGCATGTATGCCAAAATTTAATCTTCAAAGTTAAACTTTTCAAGTATATGGTTTCTGCTCTTTGCCTCAGACATTCTTCTGATTAATGGCAGACTGATGACATTCCAGTCCTTTTTATTTCCCCTTTTCAATTTCAAGCCAAAGAAGAACCTGACAAACTACAGAATCTGAGACATGCAGTGCCTTATCACCGTGCTTGCAACCTCCAAGTCTGATTCATGACAAATCCTTCAATCAGCCCCTTCTTAGCTGCAAGTGGCATAGATCCACATCAGCTGTTGCAGCCGCAGGGGATCATGAGAATCTATACGCTACCTGCTGCACACTGGGATGGGCCTCAATTCTTTGTTCTGAGTCAGTCAGAGCAAAGAATCGAGACCATCCCTGTGTGCAGCAAGAGGCAGAGTCTGAGCTTCTGAAGAAGAAAGCAGCCATCAGGTTTTATCTCGTGCCTGATGATTCAGCAGTGTGACTACCAGTCTAAATCACTCATACAGAATGTTCATTAAACAAGTTAGACCTACAAGTACAACTGTACAAACTGTTTTTATATCTAATTACAGCCAAACAAAGTTAACCCAATGTCACCCTGTAGTACTTTTTGTTGAGGTGCCTCTGGCAGGAATCCCCTCTATAAAAAGTGCTACAGACAGTCAAAGGTGCAACTCATTCAGCCCTGACACACCACAGCAAGACATGGCGCTAAGCTATTCTGGCACCACCCTTGAACTATCAAGCTCAAACTGTCTCTAGAATTGTAATTCAGTCCTTCAGAGGGCAAATTCAAAATTTGGGGATTTTGCTCCTGGGGTAGAATGTGTTAAACCATATGAGCCTAACAGAGACACTCTACAACAAGATCATGTATAGGTCAACCATGTTACTATTGTTACTAGGCACCACGCAATCATGGCACCAACCATGAGCTAGTATTATATGAATCATCATCAATCTGTCTGTGTCACCTAAAAAGCAGTCTTCAGAGTCAGATGTCAACTCCCCATTTTGTGCCTGCTCTGTAAATTTTAAACCTAGGGCTGAATGTGACTGTTGGTAGCACTTTCAGTCACAAATACATAGGGAAAAAAAGCACTAACAACAACCAAAAGGTTTAACTTAAACCCTATGACGGTCGTTCATGGCATTTGTCAAAGTGATTCCTGCAAAAATCGTCTAACAGATGAGAAAGTGCTGACACCAGAAGGGTTAAACTAGATCACTATAACTTATAACTTATAAGGACTATTATAGTTACTATGCAGTCAGAGCACCAACATGTAGATTGCACAGTGCAACCTGTGGGTATGTTACTATGAATTTACTATTGCATTCTTCATGCCTAGGCATGTGACGGGGAATTTATTCTAAGTTTAATCAGAAACCTCACTTCATAAGTTCATTCTTTACAGTTGTCACATTCTGCTGGGGTGAGTGCAGATAACCTATCAAAATACCAGATGCTGATGCTTAATCACATGTTCCACTCTCAAACTTGAATCTCAGACTCACCCCAATCTGTCTGTGTGTGTGTGTGTGTGTGTGTGTGTGTGTGTGTGTGTGTGTGTGTGTGTGTGTGTGTGTGTACATGTATGTGTGACTTGTGTCTGCCTGTTGATTTCCACATTCCGAAAAAGGAAACCCCAATGAATATTTGAATAAGGCATAAATCCATTCGAGGAAAACCATGCACTAGAAAATCTTGCAAAATTTTCCAAAACTGTTGAAAGGCTAGTATAGTACCAATAGTAGTAACTAGTATAGAAGAAGTATGTAAACGTTGTTATAATTTAGCAGCATTGCTCTCCCCTGACAAAGGATGACAGTAAAACTGTGTATCAGCTCTGTGAAAGCTGTGTGCACTTTGCCCTTTATATCAATAATGTTTACGGGTCATTATACTCGAATGGTTTTAATCACATTGAATCAGTTCGTTCGTTGCTCTCTTCTTTGCGCCATGTCTTCAGACTAAGCACCAGGCCTGCTAACGTAAACAAATGCGCGGAAACTTCAATCATAAAAATATAGTACCATCTCACTACGTACGCAGTTTCCTGCAAATTCCCCTTCATTCAAACCACAAACTGTTGCATGTAATCGTACGAAAACACAAAACAACATCAAATACTGACTATGAGTCAACACACTTCAAACGAAATCCACCAAATGCCGACCGAGTTTCGATAGTCAAAAACATCGATTCAAAACGGGCATGGAATACACACTAATGATAAACTTTATCGCTTACCTGTCTCGCGTCCGTCATATTGAGTCTTGAACTCCTGTAGAACTGTGAAATTCAGCAACAGGGAAGATTTTTGGACGAAATCAATGATGGAACGATGCTCCTGGATACATGCGGAAGTGGTCGGACAGACCTTTTCAATCTCTTTCATGGCGCCAAACGGTTACTACCCGTGGCCGGCGTGGTCAAAGGGAAACAATCACTGTTAAGTACAAAATGCAGTGATTTTCTCCCATTAATTATGCAGTTGGCAACACTCAAAAAAAAAAAATAAATAAATAAATAAATAAATAAATATTAGTAGTCTCCATACCGTCGTATGTTTGTTTTTTGTGTTGTTTATTTTATATTGTATGGACGAACAGAAGAGACCCAAAAATTAACTAACAACGACGACGACTACAACACTGAACAACAACCAGGCGTTATTCGGCTTCGGTGCAGTTGTCGGTTGCTCACTTGTGTTGGTTTCCATTCATTCATTCATTCATTCATTCTCTTTCTGTCTGTCTCGGATTGATTGATTGATTGATTGATTGATTGTATGTTTGTTTGTTTGTTTGTTTATTTATTTGTTTGTTTGTTCGTTCGTCCGTCAGTTCAGTCGTGAACTCGCTCAGTCGCTCGGCGTTTGCTGAAGTTCAGTCAAGTTGTTTGTGCTTTTTGTTTGTTTCACAGTAGTGTTTGTCAAGTTTGTTTTGTTTGTTTGTTTGTTTGTTTGTTTGCCTCCAAAGTGTATTAGCGCTTTCCCATATGATAAATGTATCGGCGGCCGCTGATTTTCACTGGTGGGGTTTCGCCCGGTTTGCTGCGTGAACGATTTTAGTTCCGCCGGCAAAACTGAGTCGGAACGAAAGAGCCGACTGAAATCACGCCGCGGGAAGAACAGCGTGCACCATGATAGACAACTGAGGCTCCAAACATCTCCAAGAGACATAGATCCTCACGAGCCTTCCGGGCTCACGAGGATCTATGCCTCTCGGAGATGTTTGGAGTGTTGTCAGTCTATGCTTAGAGTACAAACTGGTTAAATAAAAAAAAAAAAAGTACTGACCCCAACACCGAAATCCTTATGAAACTGATGTTGCCGGCCGTTGCCGGTCCTCTGAAGACTGCAGTGCAGCGGTGCAGAGGACACAGATCGTTCATGATAGTTCAAGGGTGTTGCCAGAAAAGCTTGGCGACCATAGGCGCCAAGCTATTCTGGCATCACCCTTGAACTATCATGGTCGATCCTTATCTTCCTGTGGTGTGTCTGGGGTAGAATGAGTTAAATCCGCCATGACTTCGCTCTCGTTCCGTTTGAGAGTCGTTCCGTTGGAAACGAAACCTCACTATTGTTTAAAACTGACTACGTAGTACATTGTAGTACTAAAGCACTGGACTGTTGACCACGTAGGCCGCAGCCCTCCATATGTCTGCGGTTATTGGGGAAAAGACATTGTGCGGCATCAAAAGCGGCGGCGGCCGACTGAGACTGATTTTCATTGTCTGCCCGGTACTGACCATCCCGCGAAAACCCGGCTCGCCTCATCTTTTCTAAAAAATGGACATGCCACATGCCACACTGTACTCTGACACTGATTGTGCGTTGCTGACTTAACCTTTTTCGTCAGTATAAAGCCACCGGTGTTGTTTACAGTACCGGTGGCTGCTGATGCACTAAAGTGGTTAAAACTGACCTGGAGCGACTTCAGTCATCAGTCAACGCCATTCCGGCAGTTGTAGACCTTGAGGCCTGAGACTGAATGTCAGTGTAGCAACTCAGTGCCATCGGTAAATCAGACTTTACTCGACATAACTTGACTTACTGGCACACGTAAGTACTGTGACCGTCAGCGCCCTCCCCCTTAAAGCCTGGATCCACGATAGGCAATGCCATTAGCTCATTCTCCGCACGACACACCACAGCAAGATATGGCTCGACCATGATAGTTCAAGGGTGGTGGCAGAATAGCTTGGCGCCTCAGACGCCAAGCTATTCTGCCACCACCCTTGAACTATCACTGATGGTCGATCTGTCTCCTGGATTGTTCCAGTCCTCAGAGGATAACTCCCAAAAATGGGTATTCGTACCTCCGGCGGGCACTACAATGAGTAAGGACAGCATCGGACGGATGAACGACTGATGTCTGATCCGATGCCCGTGATCACACAGTAGTCGATTCTACACGCTCTGGCTCTTCCAGACGGAAATTACAGCGTGGATTTAGCCGGGTCATCACAGACCTGGGCTTTGGTGCTCGTGACTGACTTTCAAATGCCTTGGTGGAAGATGCATCATGCAACGAGCAATTTCTTTGTGTCGGACCGTGTCAGATGCCTCGTGCCTGATGAGACTAAAGCACGTTCTCCCATTGCCGGGCATCCGACAGTGCCTCATCAGGCTGATGACACTAATTTCAGTCCGTTTCACAGCATGTCATATAATCCCAAAGCCGGCTGGTGTTTAGGCGGCCGGTAACCGGTTTTCAGAAGGCCGCAAATCCCATAAATTAAAGTCGCAGCCGGTAAACGATACCGATAAGAAAAGGGACTATATATACCGATAGCGGAGGTAGAGATACTGAAAATTCAGTGTTAGTGAAGAATACCGGAATTTAACATAAACCTGGGTTTGAGAATACCGATTTTGAAAGCAAGCGCAATTTTGAACAGATGCCACAAAATACCGGTTGTCAAAAATCATAGCGCGAACACAGTTCGTCACTGCCATACTGACGGTTTGCCTTATCGTGGATCCAGGCCTTTTGTTTTAACGTTTACCCTAGTAACACAACTGCTGGAGCTCTTCATATACTGGTAGCCCATGGGAAATTAGCTAATCTGGCAATGACTGCCTTTGAAATATCACGGTCGATCTGCTTCCTCACCTGGAACTGTATTGTTGTCCGCAGAGGACAACTCCAAAATTTGGACACTGAATTTTGATCCTAGGGCTCAGTGTGTCAAATAGATCTGTCAACCCTGCAGGTAGTCGCAGATTTGTGTTTCTGAAATCAGTCTTCGTTATTTTCAACACCAAAGAATCCCAGCCGTCCAAGGAATACGCACACAAAGTAAAGTCAGCAAGAGGCATAGATCTTCATGAGCCCCCGCAATTGCGGGGGCTCATGAGGATCTATGCCTCTTGAATTCTGCGTGGTTCGTCGTGTTCCGGTGGAGACGGTGTTACGATAACAATTTGGATTCAACGCGAATTTTTACGCTTAATGCGGCTGAGATTTCCATGGTCACGAAGTCATCATAAATATACTGTACAACGCAGGCAGACCAGAGCAAATAATAACGCGGGCACCGAGATAGTAATCACCATTTTTATGACTGCAATGACGAACCACATCTTTATGAATCATTAGCTTTCTAACCTCACCGTTCACAGACAGATCTTCCAAACAACTAGATCCAAAGTTTGCAGAATGATCTCCGACTCCAAACGTAAACACCTTCAAAACAAAATCCTGGAATCCACTTCTTCCCAAACCCTCTACGCCACCATGAACTCACTCCTAGGCATTTCTAAAGACTCTCCTCTCCCCAACACATACAGCAAAGAAGAACTCCCGTCCGCTTTTTCCACCTACTATTTTTCCGACAAAATCCAAACTCTGCGCAACACACTCGACACTCTTCCTTCTCCGCCTGGCCCTCCCGACACCCCCTTTTCCGGCACCCCCCTCTCGTCCTTCCAGCCCGTCTCTCAGGATGAAGTCCTCAAGACCATAAAGTCCATGTCTCTCAAAACCTGTGAACTAGACCCTCTCCCAGCTTCTCTCTACCGGGACGGCCTTCCAAAACTTCTGCCATTCATTACCGACATCATCAACACATCTCTAAAGAACGGCTCCGTCCCTGATATCTTCAAGTCCGCCATCGTCCGTCCTCTCCTCAAAAAACACAACCTCGACCCGAACGAACTAAAAAACTATCGCCCAGTCTCCAATCTATCTTTCCTGTCCAAGCTTATTGAGAAGGTCGTTCTCAACCAGCTCAACCTCCACCTCGCCGACAACAACCTCCTGAGTCCCTTCCAGTCTGCCTATAGCAAACATCACAGCACTGAAACAGACCTTCTACATATCTTAAACGACCTGCTTCTCTCCACCGACTCGGGAAACATCTCCCTTCTTACCCTACTCGACCTCAGTCTCTGCCGCCTTCGACACTATAGACCATGCTATCCTCCTCCACCGCCTTCACCATTCCTTTGGCATCACTGACTCTGCTCACTCCTGGTTTCTCTCCTACCTCTCCGACAGACAGCAGTCCGTCACCATCGACGGCGTCTCCTCCAACCCAGTCACGCTCTCCTGCGGAGTTCCACAGGGGTCCGTCCTGGGCCCGGTCCTTTTCACACTCTAGGCGTCTCCCCTGTCCAAAATCATCCAGTCTCACCACATACACCACCACCTCTACGCTGACGACTCACAACTACTAGACAAAGACAAACTCGACAACACTCAGTCACTACTGACTCGCACGGCTGACTGCTACGAAGACGTAAAAAACTGGATGATAGCAAACAAGCTTAATCTGAATGACGACAAAACGGAAGCCATGCTGGTAGGCACTCGCCAGAAACTTTCCCAGCTCCCTCCCTCCCTCCACCTTCAACTCGACAGCACCCCCATCTCCCTCTCTGACTCGGCCATAAACCTCGGCGTTATCCTCGATTCCTCTCTTTCCATGACCAGCTTTGTTTCCGCCACGGCCCAGGCATGCTACTTCCACCTCCGCCGCATCGGTCAGATCAGAAAATACCTCACTACCGAAGCTGCGACCAAACTTGCTGTCTCTCTCATCCTATCTCGCATCGACTACTGCAACTCTCTCCTTTCCGGCCTCCCTCACTCCAGAACAATGCTGCCCGCCTCGTCCTCAGAAAGAAAAAATCCGACCACATCACTCCCCTGCTCAAACTCCTCCACTGGCTTCCCATCCCCCAACTCATCCAATACAAGATCCTGTCTCTCTGATACAAATCCCTGAACAACTGCGCTCCCGCCTATCTCTCAAACTTACTTCACCCCTACACTCCTCCCCGCTCCCTTCGCTCCGCCTCCGACCCTCTCCGCCTCCACATCCCCCGCACTAAACTCAGCACTTTCGGCCCCCGCTCCTTCTCAGTATACGGTCCATCCATCTGGAACACTCTCCCACTCTCTCTCCGTCAGAAACACTCTCTCTCCTCCTTCCAGTCTGCCCTCAAAACTCACCTCTTTCAACAGTTCTAGCACTATACTACCACACTCCCCACCCTAAGCAGACTTTCGTGATGTTTTTTACTATTTGTGGTTCGTGAGTCGTTGTCTAAAGCGTGCGATTGCGTGCGCGAGTTGTGAGTGCGCGCTTAGAGTTATAATTATTATAAGATAAGCGCATTATAAATACCGTAATTATTATTATTATTATAATTTTCAGTTCTTGTTCACCTTGACTTAATAATCACTGTCATAATCATCGTCGCTGCCACTGTCAACCTCATTATGGTCATCATAACAAGCAACATGTTTTAACAGCTGACGGAAGTGTCTACCCCCTCAAAAAGACTGACACTGATGTAACGCGTCACAGACTGAGTCGCAGCCGGTTCTGGTCCGCCGAGGACAGATATGCTCATCTGCAAAAATAATCAACACTAACTGCGCGAGAAGACTCTCGTCAGTTGTGTGCGCTGGTCTGTGATTTTGTACCTTACTGCTTACAACCGTGAGTCCAAAATCACATACCAGCTCACGCATTCGTTTCCGCCGCATACATAAGGCGGTTTTCAGTATAGGAGACCACGTCTAGTCTGATGTCTAAAAAGAAATAAATTACCAGTTCTGAAGATAGAGTTTGCCATAGGAGGCTCATAAGGATTGCCCCGGACTCCAACATGTCAGTGCATTAGTAATACATCAGCTGTAGTGAACCGCGGTAGCGAATCGAGGGAGACCAGTGTGTGGTCTCACCAGTGAGTGAATGCGCTGTGGCATTTGGTGTGTCGTCTGCTTGATGGATCGTTACTTTTTTACATGAGTGTATGAGGAATGCCTTCACGTCTGCAACTGCACGCTTTTCTCACGTCCTAGCGCGGTCTGTGATCGTGAAGGTATGCAGACAAAACCCGCTGCAAAAAAACACTGTACACTGATTTTTTTTTTCCTCACTCGTCACTGTAGTCACGAGTGTGATGCGTTCGTGACAAGGCTAACAGCCTGAAGAACTAACATATGTAACACATTTAGCCCCGACGCACTACACAAGGAGATGGATCCAATATAATAATTCAAGGGTAGTGCCAGATTAGCTTGGCGCCTGATGGCGCCAAGCTAATCTGGCACTACCCTTGAATTATCGTGGTCGATCCCTCTTCTGCAACTAGTACATAGTCGTTAGGTGACACTTCCAATACTTGGAAAATGCTAGAACTAACATATTAAAGGCGAAAATTCTTGGAGGGACATTTTTCGCTTCAATCCATTTCAGAACAGATATATTAACTCTTGAAAGCATATACTGAAAAGTATATATTAACTCTTTGAACGTCGGTAGCGGTGTTTGTCGAGGTGATTCCTGCAGGAATCGCCTCAACAAAACGCGCTACCCACAGCCAAAGGGTTAACATTGAAACTCGGCCAACAAATTATTACCTCGTGTTTTCAGTTATTAGCATACACCATGTTTTCTTCCTTTCTTACTTACTTACGCCTGTCACCCCTAGCGACTCCTGTCCTGTACTTCTCCTTCGATTCTACTCCAGGTGGTTCCCAGTCAGGCTCTTGATGTCTACTTGGAGGTCTCGACGCCAGGAGTTTCTCGGCCTACCTCTTTTCCTCTTTCCCTGGGGGTTCCATGACAATGCCTGCCTAGTGATACTGGAAGCTGGCTTTCTCAGACTGTGACCAATCCATCCCCATCTTCTTCGCCCAATTTCATTCTCTGCTGTTATTCTGACGTTGCTGATCTTCTCTGGCCAGTGGATTTTCAAAATTCTTCTAAGGCAACTGTTTATGAAGATCTGTACTCTGTTGACTGTGGTTTTTGTCAATCTCCAAGTCTCTGCTCCATATTGAAAATCCGGACTTTGGTGTGTTGTGACAGCTCTCTGGAACTCCACACTTTTTTCAACTGGAGAAAGGCTGCTCTGGCTTTACCGATTCGTGCTCTGACATCTGCATCAGTGCCACCTTTTTTTGTCTATGATGCTCCCGAGATAGGTGAAGGACTCCACCTCCTCCAACGGGGTGCCAGCAAGCAAGACTGGTTCTTCCCTGGTTGCGTTCAGCCTCATTGTCTTTGTTTTCTGTTTGTGGATGGTGAGGCCCACTTGGGACGAGATGTCAGCAAGCCTCGTGGTCTTGTCCTGCATTTGTTGATGAGTTTGGGACAGTAATGCCAAGTCGTATGCAAAATCGAGGTCGTCAAGCTGTGTCCAGCGTGTCCACTGTATTCCACTTCGTCTGTGCTCTGTGGTCCTCTTCTTCATGACCCAGTCTATGGCCAGTAGGAAGAGGAACGGAGACAGCAGACACCCCTGCCTGACAACGGTTCTGACCTGGAGCTCCCTGGTGAACTGCCCTTCGTGGATCACGCGACGTGTCATGCCATCGTAGCTGCTCTTGATCAGGCGGACGAGCTTTGTGGGTACACCGTAGTGTCGTAGGAGTTTCCACAGAGTCTATCGGTCCACGCTGTCAAATGCTTTCTCGTAATCCACAAAGTTGACGTACAGCGGGGAGCTCCACTCCAGAGACTGTTCCACGATGATGCGGAGAGTGGCGATCTGGTCTGTACATGATCGGTTTTTTTCTGAATCCTGCTTGCTGGTCTCTCAGCTGGGGGTCAACGGAGCTCTTCATTCTCTCCAGGATGATCCTGTTGAAGACCTTTCCTGGTACTGACAGCAAGGTGATTCCTCTGTAGTTGGAACACTTGCTGAGGTCGCCTTTCTTGGGAAGCTTGATTAGGTACCCCTCCTTCCAGTCAGCCGGCATCACCTCCTCTTCCCAGATATTTCCAAACAGTGGGTACAGCATCTCTACTGTTGTCTCTAGGTCTGCTTTCAGAGACTCCGCTGGGATGCCATCTGGCCCTGCTGCTTTGCCGTTCTTCAAAAATGCCACTGCTCTTCTGATCTCTTCCCGGCTGGGTCTGTCACAGCTGATGGGTAGGTCGGTCTCTGCTGGCTGGATGTCTGAGGGTCGGGTTCGCTGGGTCTGTTTAGTAACTCTTCAAAATACTCGGCCCATCTGTCGAGTTGGTCTGCTCTGTCTGCAATAGGCTTGCCTTCTTTGTCTTTTACTGGTCTTTTTGTATGGCCATACTTGCCCGACAAACTTCTGGTAATGTCGTAGAGCTGTTTCATGTTGCCGCTGCCTGCTGCCTTTTCTGCCTCTGCTGCCAGGCTGTCTGCCCTGATACTCCTCTTCACCTCGCGGTTGGCTTCCGAGTATTCCTCCTGTGCCCTTGCTTTGGCTGCTCTCGTGCGTCTGTTGTTGACAACTGCTTTCTTCTGCTTCCTCGCTTCTATCTTTTTCAAGGTCTGTGCCGACAGCCAGTCCTTGTGATGGTGTTTCCTGAACCCTACTGTGTCTTTGCAGGTTGAGTTCAGCGCCTCTCTAACTGCCTTCCTCTGCTGCTCTGTGGTGACCGCCTCCTCTTCATTTACTAGCTCATGTAGCGCTTGAAATCGGTTGGACAGCACCAGTTTGAACTCTTCTCTCACTCCAGTCTCACTCAGGAGGCCTACATTATAGCGCTGTCTTCTTGTTGTCTCTGTGCGGCTTTTCTTTAACTTGAGCTTTATTCTTAAGGTAAGCAGATGATGGTCTGAGGCGATATCTGCTCCCCTCCTCACTCGAACATCTTGACGGGATCGTCTAAATTTCTTGCTAATGCAGATATGGTCTATTTGGGTCTCTGTAGTATGGTCAGGTGAGACCCAAGTTGCTTTGTGTATTCTTCTGTGTGGGAAGATGCTGCCTCCAATGACAATTCTGTTTAGAGCACAAAAGTCTACAAACCTCTCTCCGTTCTCACTCATCTCCCCTAATCCCTGTCTCCCCATCATGTTTTCTTTCTGCTAAATCGATAATATGCCATTGGACCACTATGACTGTTCTTTTATTAGAAATAGTCATGCACGCGTGCTAATTTACATGTACTTGAAAACGGAAATACAGATCAAGGAGGTGACTGCTAAGCGTTATGAAATGCATACAGAAAACCAACGAAAAAGAAACACGCTTAAAAGGGACAGTTACGACACACTTGTGTTGTAGACGCTTAGAAACGACAGTTACAACATAATTGTGTCGTAGGTGTCTTTTCTAAGAGTGTTTCTTTCTACTTGAAAACTGCAGTAACAAAGTTCGCAAGTTTTGTGTAACAAAGTTCGCAAGTAAAACGGGTTCTTAGCGTCCTGCATTAACTCATTCTACCCCAGACAAACCACAGCAAGATAAGGATCGACCATGATAGTTCAAGGGTGATGCCAGAATCGCTTGGCGCCTATGGGCGCCAAGCAATTCTGGCATCACCCTTGAACTATCATGGTCGATCTGTGTCCTGCACTGCAATGCAGTCTTCAGAGGACAACGGCAAAATTTGGGGATTTCGGTGATGGGGTAGAATGAGTTAACCAAGACTCTCCTGGCCATCCTTTCACAAGCCATGTGAGTGGGTATACACATGTACATATAACAGATTTGTCTTTAACCCTTTGCGTGTCGGTAGCGGATTTTGTCGCGATGATTCCTGTAGGAATCATCGCGACAAAAACCGCTACCGACACGCACTAAAGGGCTAGTGCTGTTTCGCCCATCGGGGAATTGTCCTACGTAGCGAGGAGAATAAGAACAGAAACTAAACTTTAATTCACCGACATTCAGACGCAAACCTGAACAAAAAGTTATTTCTCTTGTACGGCATTACCAAGAGACATACCAAGAAAATTTATGAAGGAGATAATTATTGGTTCTTGCCTATTATTGTGTCTTGGCCTTAAAGTGACCTGCTCCAAGCAATAGAGTGATTGCCGTTGGCAATAACTCCTTTATGAATGTTTTTAGCTTGTCTTACAATAATGCTACGCAAAAGGGCTAACTTGACCCATTTAGCCCCGAAGCACTACATCAGGAGATGGAGAGCTTGATTCGAACTCTATAGTTTCTTTCTCCTCCTACCTAAGTAACCGACGACAGGAGGTTTACTCGAACGGAAGGTATTCGAAAGAAGATATATTGAGTGAGGCATAGTGTCCCCTCAAAAATCTATCCTCGGGCCTCTTTTATTTTCTTTATTCATCAATGATTTCCTCTTTCCATATCAAATCCTGAGGTAAAATTCGAACTCTTTGCTGACGATTCAACACTGCACACATCAGACAAACGTGACACAACGCTAAATAATATCCTCCAGCAAAGTCTCGATAAAGTGTCAGACTGGTGACGCAAAATCGCATGCTAATCAGTACTTCTAAAACCAAAAGGAATGGCTTACTTCATTTACGCCGCCCCAGGATAGATATCTACAAATCAAGCCTACTATTTACAGGTAGTTCTGTCTGGAACTCATTGCCTTTAAACCGCATTAAATCATTTTCAGGTAAAACCCATTGACGTGCTTTGCACACTCACTTCCAATCAGCGTGACTTCACAGTTCGCCCTATAAACATCTTGGCTTGACTTCGCGAACAAAGATTCTATAGGGCTTGCCCACGTCGTCTGCAGGCATTTTCGTGACTGCGGAGGCCAATCCGGGACAGGCAGGTTCGACCGCAGTGGCTGCAGGGGAAGGTCTGGTCAGGGTTCTGAGTTACGACAACTTTGTTTTTTCTCCTGAGCCGCTTGTCCTTGAGGTTAGCTCTGCGAGAGTCCTCAAAGGAGACGGCTGCCTTGTGAATGGTGGAGCGCCAGGTGTCACGGTCCGCAGCAAGCGAAGACCACTGCTGATAACACGTAAACGTCAAACGTTTTCTCTTTCTCCATACATTTGCTAACTGAACTTTTAAAAAAATATAATTCATTAATAATTCACCTATTGTGTTCGTTAATTTTTTCCCGGGATTTTTGTGTGGTAAATTTTGTTTTTGGTATGCTGTGCTTGTTTTCCTGTTAAGTTTGTTTACAGGACAGCTTGTAAGACAGGCATTGAGTTGCCTAACAGCTTTATCCTGAATAAAACATTCATCATCATCTGACAGTTTGATTTGGAAGGCCACTTATAGAAAGTCGGTTGACCCACATCTGAGTCTGTAATTTTCGTTCTAATCACTTGGAATTTTGGATATAGCTAGCTTTGAAATAGACACTGGATGAGTTCGTAATCCAGCGTTGTGCCTCTTGAACTTTTTGATAATAATTAATTCATTTTTGCAAGTTTTGGATCCACTACTGAAATACTTCCATCAAACAGTCAGCCATGGAAGAGGCTGTGTGGAAGAAAACAGTCAGCCCTGGAGTGGCTGCGTGCCTTTGGAAGAGTGACGTGTGACATCAAATTCAGTTGTCACTGTGTACACGGCACACATACCAAGGGGAATTAATCCGCTCTGGACATACAAACAGTTAGATCCCTTGCTCCCGCCTATCCCACAGAAAAGTGAATACGCAGGTAAAGTACAAGACGATCATATACATCCTCTGTGGGCTGGCGATTGGGTGCCTGAAAGGCGGGGGCAGGGGATCTAACTGTTTGTATGTCCAGCGCTGAGTAATGCCCCTTGGTATGTGTACTGGCAGTTCTACCAGCGCTAGCCTCACCTGTCTGGTTTGTGTGTACGCGGCGTCTTGAGCCCCCTTCGACTAGCGATGCCATGACGTCAAGCTCAAGTTATTGCGACGTCATTCTGCTGCTCGCGCTATTCTTCTTCAGTAAGAATTCCTGTCGCTACACGAGCCCACAGAGCTAATGGCGGGAACTTGAAGCCTACGGCGCCGTGTCAGTGTCCGTCTTTACTATTTGTGTGCCACCTGTGTGTCGGCGTGTGTTGATCTGTCCTCTGACGCCACTGCCAAACTCGTTTCTTCTTTTATCCTCTCCCGCCTAGCGACTACAGTGCAACTCTCTTCTAGCTGGTCTCCCTCATTCTTCCATACAACCCCTTCAGCGAATCCAGAACAACGGAGTTACCCCCATGCGCACAGAGGGTAGCAGCCGGAAAGCATCTGGCTAGTGTGCTTACTCAGATGGGTAGAAAAGATTTACTGCTGAAGCAAAACAAACAATGAGAACCCCTTGTATCGACGAAGATTAGCAGTCAAAGCTCGCCCTGGAGCAGATCGCTTAAAAATATCCTCCAAAGTTTATTTTCTCTTTTAAGTTTATGATTAATCCGTCGAAGAAACACGCACGCACGCACACTTAACCCATATCATACTGAGGCTAAAAGCTTCAAATTTGTACACTGCCATGTGCAAGCTACATTATAGTACTTACAGATAAGGATATAGACCAATGGCTTTAGTTCAAGCGTGGTGCCAGAATAGCTTGGCGCCTAGTGGCTCCAAGCTATTCTGACACTACCTTAGAACTGTTTTAGTCAAACTTATTTCACACACTGGTGTATTCCGAATGACTCTAAGGGTTAAAGCACAATCGTTTGTATTTACAGCTTCCTCATTCATAAATCAAGGTGTTGTGAGCTATGAAAGCATGTTTTCCGACTATGCCATGTGAATCCGCTAAACTTCTGCAAGAGGCATAGATTCTCATGAGCTCCTGCGGTTGAAGGAGCTCATAAGAATCTATGCCTCTTGCTGACCGAGATCACCCTCCATGTATTCCGCAACTTGGGATGAGTGCAGTCATTATTCACTACCGCAGTAACTGTTCAAAGATACACTTGTGTAACAGATGGTTACGAAACGCTACACACAGGTCTAGCTATGGTTCATTTAGACACAGGACAATCCAATTCAGCGCACGTCGTCTGTATATCAAGTAATCTGACAATGACTCCGCTCCGTTCTAGAAATACAACGCTTTCAGTACGAGAAACAGCTACAAATAGATTGACACCTAACGGATGAACAGAATAAATAAGTGCGGTTAGGCGTGTGCTTTTGCTGCGTGTCCTGACTGCTGTTAAAGTTCATTAGGTGTGTCGACAAGGCATAACAAACACAAATGGTGTTGAAATGTGTCTTCCGTTCCGATTTATGCATAATGGTATTTTAAATAGGTTGCTGAAGGATTCCATCGCTTAATGTGTTCTAAAAACTGTTTTACCACAGGTGATGCTGGCATTGCATAAATAAATTAACCCATTTCAGCCTGAGGATGAAATTATCATTTAAAAAAATCATTGTCAGGTCTACATCACAGCTCTGGAGACGGATCAACCATGATAGTTCAAGAGTGGTGTCGGAATAGCTTGGCGCCTACAGGCGCCAAGCTATTCCGACACCACCCTTGAACTATCATGGTCGATCCACATCCTATGGTATAGCATGTCAGTGCTATAAGAGCCTCAACTTGCTTTAGTCACACCAGTTCCGGCTCCGGACGCTCTGCCTCTGCCTCGCCGCGGAGCCAGAACTGTGCGTCAAAACAAGTCTCGGCTCGCAGTTTCCCTACACCTATTGCTAAATGGTCATTTACTACCCACGTCAGTCCGTGGACCTTCTGCGGGAAGGGAGAGGTAGATACCTTTTTTTCCGATTTGTTAATTAAGATGCTCATTGGCGAGAAAATGGCCGTTTCACAAAAACCGGCTGATCAACACTCGAGTTCGTAATTTTTCTTATTTGTATTAGATATTTTGCATAATAGTTAGGTACAAGGGATATATTGGATGAGTTCGTTAACCAGCATTGTACCTCTTGAACGTTTTGAGTGATAATTAAATATTTTTTGAAAAAAATATATTTTCACGTTTTGGGGATTAATTTCACGAATTATATCGGTTAATCTTAAAACAATGGAAGATTTTTTACTAACAAGATGAGGATTTCATCCAAAAGTCTACGTATTGTTTGGAGCTCAGTTGCGTTTATCTTTTAGGAACATTCAGAGTTGTTCATATTTTTAGGCTTATAACGCTGATCTATTTCCCTCCTCTCTAAGCCAACCTCTGATCAACACACACGTCGGAGCACACAAATAAAGACGGACACACGGCGCTTACCGCCATTAGTACGTTCTGTGGGCTCGTGTAGCGACAGGAATCCATCTCAGTCCATCTACTCTAACCCACCCTCTGATCCGCACACACTGGCACACATAAATAAAGACGGACACACGGCGATCCTGCCATTCTTAAGCTCTTTGGTCTGGCGAGGCATAGCTATTCTGAAGAAGAAGAATAGCACGAGCAGCAAAATGACGTCACTTCAAGCTTCACGTCATGGCATCATTAGCCCCACGACGCCGTGTTCATAGTGACGACTCGATGTTATACGTCATTATCGCAGTACTAACATTTGATGTGACGTGAAGCTTGAGTGATGTGACGTGTAGAAGGAGATGGATTTCTGTCGCTACACGAGCCCACAGAGCGTACTAATGGCGGGAAGCGCCGTGTGTCCCGTCTTTATTTGGAATAATGGGCGGCCCTGACGGACGAGTTATGGGTCAGGGACAGCTATTGCCTATGGAGTACGACCTGAATGCTGAATACTGAATCAGACGCACTCCAACTGTGCCACTTTGATTTACCAGGACCTTTTAACGGTCGACATGCTATATGAAAGAGAGCCGCGAGAGAGAGAGAGAGAGACAGAGAGAGAGAGTTGTTTATGAAGGGGCGGCTGCGACATAGATCATACAAGTAAAGACTGGCTGAGCGTCACAGTCAAGGATGGATGAATGATGGTCAGGGGGATGGAGAGAGTGGGGTTGGTGGGTGCTGGGAAGGAGGAGAGAAAGTGGAAACTAGTGCGGGGAAGGGGGGGGGGGGTGCACAACGGAGGTTCACACATGAAACCCTAAGGTCGCAATACCCAAACTTGAAACTTGTCCTCTAAAGACTAAATAATTATTACAGTTCAGCAGATAGGTCGACCATGGTAGTTCAAGGGTGGTGCCAGGATAGCTTGGTACCCACAGGCGCCAAGCTATCCTGGCACCACCCTTGAAATACCATGGTCGAATCACATCTTCTCGTATTATGTCGGAGCTGTGTGGGTTAACGGGGAAGGGTGAGGGAAGAGTTGTGGGGAGGAGGATAGCGCCAGGCTGCCCTGTGGATAAACGTGTGACGTTTTCTGCGCAACGTGTTTTACAACGCAGCCTGAGTCTCACAAAGCCCCCAGCTTCACGTCCAACAAGAGGCATAGATTCTCGTGAGCCCCTGCAGTCGCAGTGACTCATGAGAATCCACGCCTCTTTGCTGGACACCAATAGCTGCAGTTGTTCCTCAAACAGAGAGCGCTATTCAGCGCACTGAACGCAACTTGACGGGGGCGCATTCCCTTCCAGAGCCGGGCCAAGAACACGGAATGTAACCAGAAGAAGTATAGGCTTTTTAACCCGTTCGTCAGTTCGAGCGTGTCGTACCAGTATGACCTGCTCCATTTGAGGAAGAGGGGTGTGATCAGTCACAAAAGATCTCCCATTGCCTGCAAGAAGAATATATTTATATCGGTCATTTAGGTATCGGGAGATTCGCATGGGGGTCTATGCCACTTACAGACATGTATGCAAAAGTTGACCCGGGCTGAAGAGCATTTTATTGTTTGTACAAGGGCAAACCTGCTGATGCCAACATGTTTTCGTGCAACCCTTCGCCTGCATGGGCTAATGCGAATCTATGGCTTCTGCATTATCGAAGGAGCTGGTTTAAAGGACCCGGAGGGAGGGGAGGGGGAGGGGCTGTGGGGGTGGGGTGGGGTGGGGTGGGGTGGGGGGTGCTCGCTGAAGGACTGGGTTACAACTAACCTGCCAGTCACAGTCTTTCGGCACGAAGCAATAATATGTACCAGAAATCACACCGCCATTCATGGTGACAGTACTACACACATGAAAAGCCATCATCGCTTGACGGCACGGAGCTGGATCATTTCCGCAAGAGATTTAAAGGACCCAGAGGGAGGGGAGGGTTGGGAGGGGCTGTGTGTGAGTGGGGTGGGGGTGGGCGGGGGTGGGGGGGGGTGGTGGGTGTTGGTGTTGGTGGTGTGTGTGTGTGGGGGGGGGGGGGCTCGCTGAAGGACTGGGTACTAAACTTTAGGTGAGAGTCTCACCTGCCAGTGACAGTCTTTCAGGAAGCAATAATATGTACCAGAAATCACAACGCCATTCATACGGTGACGGTACTACACACATGAAAGGCCATCAGCGCTTGACAGCAGGGAACTGGGTCATTTCCACAAGAGGGGCTCATGAGAATCTAAGCCTCTTGCCCATCTTTTGTACTTCAATCTGTTTCTCCGACGGATGCATTCACCGAGGCTTTAGCCAGTGACTGGATGGCGGAATTCATTAGACCTACCATGTGACAGTCCATGGTTAACACCCACGGAGCTTTGGAGATCCCTTGCAGTTGGAGATATCTTAGGGGTTTGTAGTAATTATCCCGTTCTTTTGACATTTTGTGCTTGCAATGAGTTACACGGAGACAATGATTTTTGGAGCGCAGTTTGTGTGTCAGCATTCCAGGGATTACTCCTGACATGTGTGGTGGACGTTCTTGATGGAAATACATATAAATCTCCTGACCTTGCTCTATTTTCTTTGCCTTTGTAGTTATATAACTTTGCGTTTTTATTTCTGGAATCTTTTTATTTCCGTTTTCTACATCCCTTGGAAAGAATATAATCTCAATAAAAAGCTCAAACATGCAGTGGACCCATTTTCATCCCGTCGTTATTATAAACATTTTATGCTTCCTTCTGGACACAAGACACTGGGCTGTAGGACAGCTGTTTTTGCCGGAACTGAGCGCAGTCAAGATCGGAGGTCCCGATGGGGCCAGCAATGTTCTGCCTTACCCAGGAGCCACGAAATCCATAAATGGCTTTGGACTCATACAGACGAGTGGCGACGGCAGCTCTGGAGGTAGCGCTTTAATGTCGTCGTATGGCGGGGGATTCACATCGTCTGGTGCAAGTTCTAGTTCTACAGGAGACATCATTCTGGGAAGATTTCCACCCACGAAAGACACAGGGCCCGTGTTTCACTACGTCTTCTACAATACACCTGGAATTTTAGGGACGGGAGGGCCTTCCTCCACTGGAAAAGGTAAACAAACATCAGATAAGGTTTAAACTGGCAAATACATAGCGCTGGGACAATAGGGTTGAGCAGTGAGATATCCGTTGATGTGACCGAAGGTGATGTTTGGTCGATGGTCAATGCAAGAGTCACCGAAAATTCCGCCAACCAGATATCACCCGATGTGAAAAATTACTATCCGACAAACCACGAGAGCTCTATTGCCTAAGTATTTTATACCACGTGTCTCCTTTTATTTACTATTTTTGTGTAAAACAAGCTGTCAGTGTTTCCTGTGAATCGAACAATGTTGCATTTCTTTTGCTCGTCAGTACACATGCATACTGTCGAGCAAAGGAAATACGACATATTTGGAACCATCGGAAACATTTCATATGATGTCGCATTTTTTGGCGCGTCAGTATACATGTACACTATTGAGCAAAAGAAACGCGACATTTTTGGAATTAACTTGACGGAAACACCGAAGTGTTTCCGATGATTCCAAAAATGTCGCGTTCCTCTTGCTTGATAGTGTAGATGTATAGTGTAAATAATGTCCAATTTCATTTGCTCGTCATTATATAACACAATGTCAGGTGACCCGCGTGTGCTGTTTCATTTGACGTCCACTGCATGTTGTTTCAGGAAAACCTCCGACATCTTCTACTTCCTCTCCGTCTACTTCCCCCAACACTGTGTACGGCCCCGACACCCTCGCCTACCCGGGACCGCATCAAACGGAAAAATACGGCCCAAACACACTGGCCTACTCAGGGTCCCCAGGTATCTACTACCCACAAGCCGGTGGTTCTTCTGTGTCGCAGTCTGGCGGTTTTGCTCCTTCGGGTACCGGACCCGCCACGGGTAAGCCAACTATAACTCGACCTACGCCGAACACCAGAGGGCCTGTTGTGGGTGACGGTGCCGGGGGCAGGTTGCTGGACCCTCCCAACCGCTCGAGCTTGTGGAGGGAGGGGGTGCGCGGAGCCCCCATCAACCTCCAGGACAGCCAGCTCAACTGCGGCGCCAGTTGGGTAATTGTGTGTGTTTAAATCTGATTTTGGTATGTTAAAAAAAAAAAAAATAATTTATGGAGCCGGGCATCAATAGTTGCGAAAGTGTCGTATAGCGTTGTCTGCGGCAACGCTATACGACACTTGCGCAGCCATTTATGTGTGTTTATGGGGGGGGGGGAGGGGGGACGGGCGGGGGGGGGGGGGGGGGGAGGGGGGACGGGCGGGGGGGGGGGGGGGGCGGGGGGGGAGGGGCGGGGGGGGGGGGGGTGCGCGGGAGGGGGGGAGAGCTGGGTGGTAGAGCGTTTGACTCTCGTCCGAAAGGTCGTGGGTTCAAACCCATGTGGGGTCAAAATTTGTACAAACCTTTTTTCGGTGCCCCGTCTTTAAAATCACCTTCGTGGTGGACAAAAGACGTTAAGCCCTAAACGTGAAACTTTTTCTATTTATGTGGGTCGTCTTGAGTGAATACTTGTGCATATTTACAGTACCGAAGGTTGCATGGCACACGAGGGTTACGACGCACATGTAAAGTAAAACACTTTTCTTGGAATGAAACACACACACACACACACACACACACACACACACACACACACACACACACACACACACACACACACACACACACACACACACAATAAATAAATAAAATACACTGACGAAAAAAATTAAATGCGACAAATTGTGTCTCTGTTATGGAAGTATGCATTTGTCTATGATTACGTATGTTAAATATGTAAATGAACAATAAGTTTTAAGGAGTTTTTAAAAAGACCACTCTCGTCACATGAATACAAAAATGTTCATGTTCATAAACAACCAGATACTGCCTTTGTTTCACGAGAGTGCTAAATTTCTTTATGTCAGGTTTTTTTTTTTTTTTTTTCATTTTAAGATAGCGTTGAGCCTCGACTGCTAAAGTCTACAAATTGTATGCCCGAGTCAAAGTACATCCCTAAGCACCTCAGAATGAGTTAGATCGTCCAGAGATCCTAGTGAGACTTACTCGTAAGAAAATATATGTAGCACCTTCGTGGCACCCCAGTTGTTTTCATGACGCCTTAGCGTGGTACTGTGGTTTATTAGAGTGCACTCGGGGTTTCTGTCGGGGTTACCTCACCCTTAACTCATGGTCAAAAAGCCTTTCCCCGGCTGGGAGCACAGGATGGTTTGGTTTTGGAGTGTCCTTCTCCTAGATGGGTTGCCGACCAAGGCTTATGAGTCCGATCTACTCAAGGTTTTCCTCGGAGTTTTCCTTCTCGAAGGAGATCTGCCAACCAAGGCTATCGAGCATCCCCGCCCGGATTTGTATAGGGTTTATTCCCCTAGCCTTTGCCTCTCCTAAGGCACCCAGAAGGCAGTGGGGCTATTTACCCATAGCTGGGGATCTGGTTCATGGACATCAGGGCTTGTCCACACACCGATGGGCCTGCATGCCGCAGGTCTGGGGGCCAGACCTCCTCCGAGTCCTCTGTAGTTCAGCCCGAGTCCCTAAGGTGCTCGGTTACCGTGAGTCGCCACAAGGAGGCACTACATGAGGCTTGTTGTTGGAGAGGCTGTGTACTGGCAGGGAGAGACTGACATGCTCTGCTCCCCTTTTCGCAGAACTGCTAGCCAGCGGGGGGAGCTGAAAGCGAGAGCGACAAGCACAGACGCTACACTACCACACTAGACGCATCACAACAACCCACCTACAGAAGACCACAGATTCAGTTTCATTTTGAGAGCCAAACTCCAAGTGTGACGGCGGCGTTCGAGAAGAAGAAGATGACGCCATAGTACAACAACGTCCTTAAAAGTAAATCAAGTTTGCGACGAACCCCATTTACACGCGCGACACATGAACAATTTTAAACTATTAGACAGACAGCGAATCTCATTTATGTGCGCGACACATAGATCCTCATGAACAATTTTAAGGCTGCGGGATCTCTTAGACAGAGAGCGAATCTCATTTATGTGCGCAACACATAGATCCTCAATAACAATTTTAAGGCTGCAGAATCTCTTATAAGATAGACAGCGAATCTCATTTATGTGCGCAATATATAGATCCTCATGAACCATTTTCAAACAGCATGAACTCCTGCAAGATAGGCTTCTTGGGCGAAATACTGTCACATAAATGGGCAATGGAACCAGCGATTATAAAGAAGGGGAAGGGATTTTCATGCAGCAAAAGGCCGCACAGAAGACATGAGGGGGCATAGATTCTCATGTGCCCATGCTGTCGCACGGGCTCATGAGAATCTGTGCCTCTTGCACTTGGACAACTCAGATTTCTCGTAACATAAGCTTAAGAGATTTATGGCACGTGAACCACACACCTCACACGGCGCGCCAAGCGGTGTCAGTGACCCACGCAGAACAGTTATTTGTTCTAGCATTTGTAAATCAAATGCCATATGATTTCTGGAAACTCGAGTGACGCATATGAGGCGCATACGGATCTTTGCACACGTCTACGGAGACACATATGTAGGCCATTTTTGAGGATGTCACTTGCACGGGTTTTGTGTACAAGGTTGTTGTCAAAGCAGTTTGGCGCCAAGCTATTTTAGCACTACCGCTTTTGATCTATCAAGGTCGATCTTGAACTTGTATGCACCTGTACCATTTTCTGGGGGTAGACCCACTCGGGAATACGCCACAAGTACACTTCTATTCAAATGAGATGCTAAGCATCTCATTTGAATAGAAGTGTATTGTGGCGTGCGCCCCGAGTAAGTTTTCAGAGAGTACAACAGCTAAAGCTGGTTTAAGTTCGTATCGCTGATTGACTACGATACTTCAAGGGTTAAACAAGAATTTCGGTCTTATGTCAGGACGGCTCGATGAGTTGAAAATTACTTCAACACGTTCGAGACATGCCGCGCATCCAGATGCGTCACGTCTGGAATGAGTTAAAATGTCCAGTCAAGTCTCTAGGGCCGTTAGGAATGCTGTATTATATAAAACGTTTCATTATTATGTTTGCAGATGACTTTTAACCCATTCAGTCCTGACGCACTACAGCAGGAGATGGGTCGACCATGATAATTCAAGGGTAGTGACAGATTAGCTTGGCGCCAAGCTAATCTGGCACTGCCCTTGAATTATCATGGTCGATCCATCTCCTGCAGCTGATGCATAGTCATTAGACGACGCCTCCAAAATTTGGGAAATACGGCCGTCGTGCTGAATGAGTTAAGAAAATGACAAGACCAGAACATTGGAAACAGATTTTCGAAATAGTGCAATAGTTTTTCGAAATAGTGATAGTTTTTAATTTAATTAGTTAATGCTGGTTTTATTTTTTATTCTTTTAATATTTATTTATTTATTTATTATCTATCTATCTATTATTTATTTATTTATTTATTTATTTAAGGGGTTCTATTTGTAGTGCAGGTATTCCTCACTGACACAAAAAGAAGCCATTTGAATTTTTTTTTTTTTTTTTTTTTTTTGGGGGAGGGGGGGGGATGAAATAAAGAGAAACTTTCCGTGGATGTTAACTTAGCAAAGTTATCACGCTCCTAAACTGAGTCAGTGGTCTAGAAATGTCATGTCACAGACAAAATATATGGTCTAGTTTGCACCATCGTAAATAATGTCTGTAACAACAGAAATCATCAGTGTCACTAATCCGCAGACGCACGGTTGTCGGAAAAACAAGAAAGTTGCAAAGACTGCGGACTGCTGCGGACAAAGACGAACTAGCACAAGGGAAGAGTTCGGCGGATCTAAATTTTAAAAGTACAAGTGTCGGCGTCAAGCTAATCTGGCACTACCCATGAATTATCATGGTCGACCCATTTCCTGCAACAGGTGCATAGTCGTTAGATGACGCCTCCAAAATTTGGGAAATATGTGAGTCGGGCTGAATGAGTTAATACGGCCGGTTTCAAACACTTGTACTTTTAAAATTTAGATCCGCCGAACTCCTCCTGTAGTGCGTCAGGGCTGAATGGGTTAATTGACCAGAAAAAGAAACACGACATCATTTGCAATCTTCAGTGTTTCCGATGATTCCAAATGTTGTCACACTTCTTTTGCTAGTCAGTATAGTTTTCTGAGTGCAAAACGATGAAACCATCAAACTTTACTGTACATTGAACATTTTGTTGACCTGCTAATGAAAATAAAACTACTTAAAAAAAAAAAACAGAAACATTAAAAAGTAATTTTGCCTGACGTGGGTCACTCGTATGTGAGGAAATGAGCTGACTGCCACGTACGTACGAACGCGAAATTTGTCACACGGGCTAATCTTCATAAACTATACACTTGGTGAATCTGAGCAACAATGAGATATGAAAATTGCTAAGTAAGCCGCGTTAAAAGCAAACACTAATCCCTTAGCATTGCTTCACTCTGACTCTAAAGGCAACGAATAAAACAGCCATATAAAAGTCTGTCAGTGGGTCGCTTCTTATCCCTTCCTTTCTTTCAGCCAAGCGATTCGGTTTTGTTTTTTCAAAGATGAATCTTGAACCAGCCCCTTCCATTTGCAACACGCTTAGATTCTCATAAGCTCCGCATTCATAGCACTCCAGGAGCTCGTAAGAATCTATGCCACTCGCTTCCGTGTGCAGCACTAACTCTTGCTAAGTTACATCAAGTAATACTGTATTCACATTCCAAAAAAACAAACAAAAATAAATCCCAAAAATCCAAAAAGAAAACTGTTAAAAAAGTCATTTCGGACTAAGCCTGCCACTGCGCTAAGCACTACACGCAACATGTACCTACAAGGAACTGAGCTAATCATTCACTACCCTTGCTTACGATCCATCTCCCAATATCAGATTGACAGGCTTCAAAAAGTTCAGAATTCTGCTGCGAGGCTCATCACCAAAAAGCGCAAAACTGATCACATTACACCTGTAATTAAATCCCTCCACTTGCTCCCTGTGACTGCAAGAATTCAGTATAAACTTTCTTCTGCCTGCTTCAGCTGCATTTCCACATCAAGCCGCCCGTACCTGTCCTCTCTCCTGCAGCTGTATACTCCCTCAAGACAACTCAGATCCTCTGCCGCTGACAGCCGCATTTTGCGTGTACCTTATGTTCGTACCAAGTCTTTTGGCCAGCGGTCTTTTTCATATCTTGGGCCGCTGTACTGGAACGAACTCCCCTCCCATGTCCGCCACGGTGCTTCAAAAGACATTTTTAAATCTGCGCTAAAAACACCTTTTCCAACTCCATTACCCCACTTATAAATCATTGACTGCTGAGGATTCTGTTGTAGTTTTGCTGTGGTGCCTGGAATGTGTGTGTGTGTGTGTGTGTGTGTGTGTGTGTGTGTGTGTGTGTGTGTGTGTGTGTGTGTGTGTGTGTGTGTGTGTGTGTGTGTAAGTGCGCGCGCGTGTAATATTGTGTACAGTTTTTGTAATTGTATTTTTGAAAGTTGTATGGCGCCTAGAGCTCTACATGAGGTTAGGCGCCATAGAAATTATTATTATTATTATTATTATTATTATTATTATTATTATTATTATTATTATTATTATTATTATTTTATTCCCGCTACTAGAGATGGAACGGAAAGAGTCGGAAAACATGTGAAGAAGAAAGACGACATCAAGAGGCATAGATTCTCATGAGCCCCTGCAAGCAGGGGCTCATGACAATCCATGCCTCTTGCTTGCGTGATCGAGATCGGCTCCAGCGGTTCCTTAAATTATTGCTGGAGAAGGTCAAGACTAGGTCGCCTTGTCACAGTGCCCGTAACCTCAGTCTGTCACACATGCATGCACTCTAAAGTAACAACGATAAGGAAGTACTCAGGAAATAGTTAACACTCACTTCCAGAATCAAAGTGGACAGGGGCAACGTCACAGTTGCAGAAGCTGACCACACTCTGACAACTCAGGTGTTGTGCTTGATTGTTGTGCTAGAACTGGAAGCCTATCCAGGTCCATGAGTTTGACTGTGCAAAACAGGTATCAACCTGGATAGGCTTCTAGTTCTAGCACAACAATCAAGCACAACACCTGAGTTGTCAGAGTGTGGTCAGCTTCTGCAACTGTGACGTTGCCCCTGTCCACTTTGATTCTGGAAGTGAGTGTTAACTATTTCCTGAGTACTTCCTTATCGTTGTTACTTTAGAGTGCAAGCATTTGTGACAGACTGAGGTTACGGGCACTGTGACAAGGCGACAGAATTCTTGACCTTCTCCAGCAATAATTTAAGGAACCGCTGGAGCCGATCTTGATAACGCAAGCAAGAGGCATGGATTCTCATGAGCCCCTGCTTGCAGGGGCTCATGAGAATCTATGCCTCTTGATGTCGTCTTTCTTCTTCACATGTATTCCGACTCTTTCCGTTCCGCCATCTCTAGTAGCGGGAATAAAATAATAATAATAATAATAATAATAATAATAATAATAATGATTTCTATGGCGCCTGGAGGCTGAGGTTTTGATTGATTGATTGATTGATTGATTCATTCATTCATTCATTCATTCATTCATTCATTCATTCACTTATTTATCTGTTGACTTATGTATTGACAGATTGATTAACTGACTAATCCATTCATCTTATTTATTGACAGATTGACTATTTAACTGACTGACTGATTGGCTGACTAATTGATTGATTCATTCATTCATTCCTTCATTTGCTTGCTTTTTCCTAAAGTAGTGTCTTTTTAAATTGTCTTTTCTCTTTGCGTGAAGGTATAAGTCAAGATAGAAATTCTGCGGCGCGTGTGTGTTTCGAGGGTTTTGGGGGATTAGACGTGACTAGTTAAAATATTGATACATAGTGGTCGTATCTCGCAATGCATGACACAATATCACACTCACTCGCTGAATGCCGTTTGTTTTAGTTGCGTACGCCGTTTGTTTTAGTTGCGTACGTTTGTGACTGATTCGCGCAAAGAACGCGAAATATTTCATAAATTCATAGTGTTGACTCCTACTTCATGCTCCATTCACCGTGATGTCAAGCCTCCCTCTGAACTGAGTGTTTCTTGTCCCAGTTGCCTTGCACGCTCCAAACAGGTCCACGGACCCTCACGCTGTTCTGGAAAAAGGCATGAATTAACTCTGATGTAATGTAAGAAATATCACACACGCTGGTAGTTTTAAAAGCCTTGACAGGCTACATTATTATATGAACTGAGTATGACCGTTCAAGGGTGATGCCAGAATAGCTTGGCGCCCTTGAACTATCATGGTCGACCAGTCTCTTGAACTTAATGTAGTCTTAAGACTGACTGGTTTACAACTGGGAGCTTTTACCTCAGAGCTCAGTGTTAAAGCTAAGCAGAAGCGGCGCTGTAGGCGACAAAGGGGGGGGGGGGGGGGGGGGGAAGTAGATGAATAGCAGGCGGGAAAAAAAATCGCTGCGTGTGTTTCCATACAGCGGTGCGACATGCAGCATTGCGCCCCTATTTAAATTGTTTATAAATGTTGATATTTGTTGTAGCGTACTGAAAACCACGTTCGCTCCCTTCACCGCTAGCTATAGCGGTGCACCTTGCTTAGTGGCTGGTGTAGGACTAAGCTCGTTATGCAACTGGCCCCTGGTCTCTTCAGTCTTCAGGGAAAAGACCTGAATTAGAGTAATATAGCCACAGTCAAGTAGCGGGAGGAAAGGAGGGGGGTGGGGGGGGATGGCTTGGTCATAACTCCCCTGGATATGGTATGGACAGCGTCCGTTGACTACGCATCCCTTGTTGACTTGGACCATATAACTTTCCTGTCCCTCTATATATAAAAGTACACTTGGGTCACACCTCCCCCTGGTCCCCAAGTACACTTGCGACACACCTCCGTCCCCTCCCCCCCTTTCACACACACCCAAACATCAAGCAGTTCATTGCAGCCACATGTACAGAAGGTGATCGTTGCGAAATCGACCCCCTCTATAACTCGGGTAGTAGGAAATAGCACAGATTGGGATGGACCTTGCGAAATAGAACACATGTATTACATGGGTAGTAAGAAGTTGCACAAATTGGGATGGACGTTGCGAAATCGATCACCTCTGTAACACGGGTAGTAGGAAATAGCACGTATGTGCTATTTCCTACTACCCGTGTTACAGAGGTGATCGATTACGCAACGTTCATCCCATGCCTGTGATTACAGCTCTTACAAACACAACAGAGGAAAAATGTAATTTTTTGTATAAAAATATTAATACAAACAAAAATAATAAAAACCGGTAAAGAATAAAGAACCGATTAAAAATTATAAAAAATATTAAAAATAAAAAGTTGAAATTACCGATTACACTTTGCTCCCCTCTCCCCTCCCCCTTCATTTTTTTCCCCTTCAGTTTAGGAGTTTGGGCCGTAGGGCCGTACTTCATCTTGAAATCTTCCTACGACGTTGTTTTGGAGTTAAATATCACTTGCAGTCACTGAAACCGGAAGGTTTTTTTTAAAAAAAATGCATTAAGAAACTTTGTTAGCGTTAATATAAATGACTTTTCCCAACAAGGCTTCCTTGTTAGCTATTTCTGTTGACAATGACACGGCTTCCTCCTTGGAACAGAGGTTTAACCCTTTGACTTCTACTTATGATACCGCTCGGCGGAAAAGTCCCATTCACCCCCCCCCCACCCCCCCACCCCCACCCCCCCCCCGCCCGGGTCTGCCCTGGGGGACTTGGGTGGGAGAAACTACTTTTTAGTTCCCAGGGTCACCCTGGTCAGCCCCACAGGGTGGGTTTTCCCCTCTATTCTGGGGCATGTGCTTCTGTCTCCCCTTGGTCCATTCACCTGTATTTTCCATTTTTAAACTCTCCCTACTGTCTGCGCTTTCTGTAGCTCTTGATATTGGATATGTGTTGCTAAATGGTCTTAGGTTCATTTAGCGTATTAGACCAGCTGGCGACATAATTCAATATTCTGTTTAGTTGGGTTTTTTCAGTACAAGCAGTGCAGGCACGTCCTGAGAAAGTCTTGTTGATGTCGGGACGTTAAGCAATGTACAACCAACCAACCCATTCGCACAAGCCATTTGTGTAGCAGTATTTTATTAATTAGGGTCTATTAACCTTACAATGGGTTTCATTTATAAAGTTTTTTTTTTTAAAAATGTATTTCTAATCCAAATACGGAGACCCCGCCTGGTGTTACCTACTACAGACTAGAACTGACACCCACTGGTTATCTCCCTCCATTCGCTACCGCTATCAGAGTTCCACAGTGATTGTCGTCTCCGTCGATTCGCTACCGCTGTCAGCGGTAGCGAATCGACGGAGACAACCACTGTAGAAATGACGACTTGCCTGTTTCTTGATGTACTCTAGCCAAAGTAGCATTCATAATGAGGCACTGAGGGCGAACAATCAGGAGCGAGGCATTATTAGGACTTTCGTGACCATTGAAACTGACTGTAAATCAACGCCCTTGAAGATTACCAACGTTCAACTAATTTGAGAGAAAAAAAAAAACAACTGTACTATACTTTCTCTTCCAGATGCCTGTGGGGGCGACGGATCCCGACGAGCAGAAATGTGGAGCGTGCGGTGATGCAGCAATAGGTCCCCAGGATCACGTGTTGGGCGGACGTTACGTTATGTTCCCGCCTCACGTGTCACGTGGCTACGCTGCAACCGGAAGTTTTCCTGTCTCTTTCTTCCTGAATCAAACAATAGTGCCGGTGAGATGACTAATAGCAAATTACACACAAAACATTAGAGTGACTCTTTCTTTCAGTCATTCCGTTCTGTTTATATAATTCATTTTGCAGTTTTATCGTCTTTCTTTCTTTGTTGTTATTTTGTTTCATTGTGCGAGCATGGCAGTCATTCCGCTTTTCGAGTTTTTGACTTTCAATTTTATTGGTCAGTCGTTGTAAGGATGTTCATGGACTGTACAAAAAAAAAAGATGCTCATGCATCATTTCAGTATCAAATTCGATTAACTCATTCGGCCCGATGCACGTCAGTATTTCCCAAATTTTGGAGGCGTCATCTAACGACTATGCACAAGTTGAAGGAGATGGATCGACCATGATAATTCAAGGGCAGTGCCAGATTAGCTTAATGGCGCCGACAGGCGCCAAGCTAATCTGGCACTACATTTGAATTATCATGGTCGACCCATCTCCTACTGTAGTGCCCCAGGGCTGAATGGGTTAACGGTAAAATAAAGGAAGAAACCCTAAACAGTCAATGCTCATATTTATTTATTTATTTATTTGTTTGTTTTGCATATTTACATTTTGTGCAGGGTCTGGACAAAGTGACCTTTCGCCTCTGCCCCTTGACCCAGAGGTTCAGGAAAGTAACGACGGACTGTTTTGCAGAAGGTCCTGTCATTGAGATTCATGGCTGGGGTACCACGTACTATCCAAGCCGGCCCGGCGTGCACCGCGTCTGGCTACAGTTTCCCGCCTCTTTCACGTGCTTTCATTGTGTTCTACAATGGCGCTGGCAATCTTGTGAGTTAGCTTCCCTGGCAAACTTCACCTGCCTTTTCAGTGACAACTAAATACTTTGGTAGTTTGATTACTCGATTAATTCCGCTTTGGATATGACAGCCAGATTGTGTAACATGTACCTTTCGCTTACAAAATACTTATCTTATTTTGTTTCAACTTATACTAATTGTCAGAATGTCAGCGTCTAAATAATTATGCACTTGACAGTGACGCAGTTTAGTTATTTTCACTTGTCTTGTCACTGATTAACCATTATCATTTGGAATACACCAGTGTGTGAAATACGTTTGACAAAAATAGTTCAAGTGTAGTGCCAGAATAACTTGGCGCTTTAGGCGCCAAGCTATTCTGGCACCACCCTTGAACTAAAGCCATTGGTCTACTATATCCTTGTCTGTAAGTACTATAATGTAACTTGCATATATATGGCAGTGTACAGATTGGAAGCTTTTAGCCTCAGTATGATATGGGTTAAAATAAAGTAAAAGTTTAAACAAAAATAATATAAATAAAAATAAAATAAAGTGAAGTAAAGTAAAATAAAGTACAATAAAATATGTGCCTTTTCCCATGTCTGTTTCAGCTTCCATTGTGGGCATGCCCCAGTGCTCCATGAGACCGTGGCTCAAAGCATGCTACTTCCCCGTGGAGTACGTCAACTGTGCGGACATCGCTATACGGCCCGGCATGACTTTCGACCCTTTGACCCAACTCAGCTACCTTCTTCTTGCTAATTCTCAATCGTGATTTAAATGTGACCAGGAAGAGGCGTAGATTCTCATTAGCCCCTGAAAGCGAAATACTGTATTTCCATCTTTTGTGAAAAGCGATATTTTCATTTCACAAAAATTGTCTTATTATTTTTTACCTTCACTGATAGCTGATGGTGAGATGTTTCTTGCTAATGTTTAACATGTGATGGTCTTTGATCAGGCCCCCCCCCCTACCCCTCTCCCCACCACTCGCCCCCCCCCCACTCGCCCCTCCCCCCCCCCTCGCCCCCCCCCACTCGCCCCCCCCCCCCACTCGCCCCCCCCCCCCCCCCCCCCACTAGTGCCCCCCCCCCCCCACTCGCCCCCCCTCCCCCCCCCAAAAAAAAAAGGACTTGTTGGTTTGTTTTTTTTCCTTCACTGATAGCTGTTTCTTGCTAATGTTCAACATGTGATGGTAGTTGATGAAGCCCCCCTCACCCCCTCCTCCTCCTCTCCCCCCCCCCTTCCCCATCCCACTGCCTTACGGCGAAAGACCGGAAGCTCTGAGACTATCGCACAGACCAGCACACTGTCGAAACTGAATCAAGCCAGATTGACAGGCATACAATGGTCGATTCAGTTCGGAGCTCGTGAAAATCTACATGCCTACATTACAGATTGAACATGACTGTGCTAGCTAAATACCAAACGGACGCTTCAGGGGCTCATGAAAATCAGTCTACATGCCTCCTGACTCACAAGTCTCACCGAAAACGAGCACCGGCGTACGAAAAAAAAAAGCATGTCTTTTGGCTTGCCGCAGTCTCTATTTTCAGACATGAGTTTGGTTGACTGATACAGCACAGCTTTTCAGTGGACAATCGAAAAAGACTTGTGCTTACCGATGTTCCAGACGTCCGGTGTGGGTTTTCATTATCATGTGTGAATCTGTTATGTCACATGGCAGGAAAAGGTCATGTCACGTGACGAATGGAAGTCATGTCATGGCCGGAGTCGTTCAGCATGTTAAAACAGGGGACATCACTCTTTTGTCGAAGGACTGATGGTCCCTGTTTTACTGAGCCCATTTAGCCCCGAGTCTCTAACCGCAGGAGATGAATTGACCATGATAATTCAAGTGTAGTGCCAGATTCGCTTGGCGCTTTCAGGCGCCAAGCTAATCTGGCACTACCCTTGAATTATCATGGTCAATCCATCTCAATCAATGGTCAATCCGGCATCTCCTGCAACTGGTACATAATCATTAGGCAACACCTCTAAAATTTGAGAAATGGGACCTTGGGACCTTGGGGCTAAAAGGGTTAACAAGACATGGGACTAGTACAGAGTCTGTGCAGGCCACACCATTTCAGAAAGGTGGAGGTAGGCAGAATGAAGTTTGGCCTATGTTTGAAAATGTTTCGCATGATAACAATTGAATGTTATATGACAATGAAGTGGACTGTGTTTTGCCGGACAGGTGTGATACGACACTAAGACAGACAATACCAGACGAGAATGACGTCTCAGAGGTGATGTTACTGAGTTATGATCTCATTTTTTTAAGTAAAACTATTTTGCAAAGTTCTCCGATTTTGTTAATTAGGTGGAGGAAGGATGCTGAAGCTGATCAGTTAACTCATCCAGCCCTGACGCACTACAGCAGGAAGTGGGTCGACCATGATAACTCAAGGGTAGTGCCAAATTAGCTTGGCGCCTGTCGGCGCCATTAAGCTAATCTGGCACTACCCTTGAATTATCATGGTCGATTCATCTCCTGCAACAGGTGCATAGTCGTTAGATGACACCTCCAAAATTTGGGAAATACGTGCGTCGGGATGAATGAGTTGTGGCATCTCTCAGTCTCAGTACAGCCGCCCGTGATATTGTATTCATTGGGACAAGGCGCCATTTTTCTCACGGCTCAGTAGAAAACAAGAAAATGGTAGTCCGGCTAATTTTCTTAATTTGCTAAAGGGACGGTAATGTGAATCCTTAATTTACACGGAATTTTAATTTTCGGCACGAAAAACGTCCCGTGACTCATAACAGTTGCAATAAACGAGCATTTGAATTTGAAAAATAAGAATGTTCCTTTTAAAGAAAAAAGAATTCCGATGTGTTTGCATGCAGCCTCGTAAGTGACAAATTAGTGCGAATATCATGTTTTGATACGGGTGCCTCCTTGAAGCCCCCCACCCACCCACCCCCCCCCCACCCACCCCACTTTTCTGGCGAAATCTCGAAGGTGTAGTTCAACAGGAAATGTTCATAACCATCTTATGAAGAAAGTTGCAGATCACATATTCTGACCAAAATTAAACAGTTTACTTCGCTTTTAACAACAACATTGTACGATACGAGGCTGCATGCGAACACTATCGACTCAAAGCCCTTTGTGTATCATTTGCTCGGTCAATGTTTATGATTTCGTTGTTGTTGATTGTTTCTTATTAATTTTTCTTCTGCGGCCGGATTAACACATTGTCCCCTAAGGTTGCCAGCCCCACATTTGGGAGTTGTTCGATCTCTAGAGAATACATTACAGTTCAGGAAAAAGATCGATGATAGTTCAAGGGTGGTGCCAGAATGTGGGTGGCTTGCTATAGACATGTGACCACTATATAAGGTCACCTTTAGAGCAGGTTCAACTGCATAATTATGATTGCTTGATTGATTGATTGATTGATTGATTGATTGATTGATTGATTGATTGATTGATTGATTGATTGATTGATTGATTGATTGATTGATTGATTGATTGAAACGACACAGAAGGATACAGAATTTTCACCTGTGCCTTATCTCCTTACTAAACCAGGCAGAACGATCCACCTCGCTATCGGGGGACCCATTACGGCACACAGCTATCCAAGGGAAACAACAGCCTTAGCCTGAACGAAGCCTGCAAAATGACAAAGTCGTGGTTGCTGGCCCTTGACTAAGCAGTGACGATTCACACAGCATTACGCCAAACTTGTTGTCTCCCTCGATTCGCTACCCCTGGTTCAGCGGTAGAGAATCAAGGGAGACAACCAGTGTAATCCCCTTCCTGTCAGTAGAGCAGAACAACTGTCCATAAACACCAAGATCACAGAAAAAGACAATAATTCAGGTTCAAAGACCACACGGTAGTTCATATTTTTCTCTAAACGATGGAGCTTGTTATCGCGGCTCATTGAGTCAGCGTGTTCCGTACGAGTGCATGGTTAAAGACACACATTTCCACATTCGACTCTCTGATATATGTCTGATAATTCAGTTAGGGATAACTTCTGTTCCCTGTTGCCTTTAAGATGACTTTTGAGATACTACGTACATTAATTTTAACCCTTTTCATCTTGATACACTATTGCTTGAAATAAATGTGACTATGATAGTTCAAGGGTGGTGCCAGAATGTGGTGACACATTCCTTCTGCCAATGAAGATAAGTAGCGGCTAATCTCTCTGTTTGTTTGTTTGTCTATTTTGACGAAGGGTATTTACCCGAAATATTAATAAATTGTGTTGTACCTGTCTTTTCTAAGCGTGTTTCTTTCTCCATTGGGTACTTCTTTGCACATTACATGCTTGGCAGTCACCTTTTTGGTCTGGTGCCAGAATAGCTTGGCTCCAGAGACGCCAAGCTATTCTGGCACCACTCTTGAACTAAAATAGTTGATTTATCTCCTAATCTGTAATATCGCCTTCATAGGACAATAAACAAATTAAAACAATTCAAGCTCATGATGTAATGGACTAAGATGATCTGGAGACATAAACTTCTTGAAGTTGCTTCAAAGTTACTTCAATAAAGTTAAAGGGATGTACTAAGGCAATGCAGGGTTAACTCAGTCTAACTCAGTCAATCTTTACGCTGCGAATCCGGATGCGGCATGTCTCGAAAGAGTTAATAGTTTGGCAATATCTTCCCTAAACATTGCAGTTTCATATGTCTTTCAATAATGCTGGACAAAGAGGCAAACACAACTCATGAAGTTTGAATGTAGTAAAATGAAAGACTTTTATGCCTCTTTTCTCCTTTGCTAGAAAGGAGAGTTCTTCCGTTTCTCACAACAAGGTTACCAGCAATAGAAAACCTCTGCTTTGAGTGTTACTCACCAGGATTGTGAAAGGAATGGCGGAAAAGTTGAGGCAAAAGAACATTAAGAAACAACTGTATCAAATTTTAGCTATCAGAGCTCGTCAGTCATGGAGCGGATATTTTAAATCATGCACCACCGAAACTTTACAGGTAAGTCTTCCGCATATCATCTGCACACATTTTCCAGATGAAATGTGCCTCTTTAAGAGGAACAGCACTTGGCTAAAGAGGGGGTTGGTACCGGGATAAAAAGGTGTCGGGAAATACCGAGACTTCCACGAATCGGGGCGGCCGCATTCTGTAGGGTGTGGGCACACCGAGACGGCTTCTTAGCGTGCCAGACTAGCGGGACGAACGGGTGCAGCGCCGGTGCAGAGACAGACACAGAGACACAGACGCAGTCGTATAATTAAACCCGACATAGCATCGTCAATTTGAAGCGAAACAAATGGAGCTGAGTATTGTCGGCAAGAGGCAGGGCAGGGCTCACGTGAATCTATGCCGCCTCTTGCAGAAGAAAGGGGCGGGGGGGGGGTTGTGGGGGGGGGTGTGGGGGGGGTGTGGGGGGGGGGGGACAACGTTAGACAGACGGGGCGGGTACCTGTTACGGTACAACACAAATTGAAAACACTTCGTCGTAAAAGCACATTTAGAAGCATCAAAAGACGGATTCAAACACCAAACAAAACTGTGACTCCTTTCAATTGCGATGCCAACTCGTTAGCCGAAAAAGATCTACCATGATAGCTCAGGACTAGCTGTGCCACACCTAGACGCCAAGCCAAAATAGGCACTGATGTTTAGATAACCTGAAGTATCCACGATCCCCCCATCTGTAGTGCTCCTTGTAACATTGGAAACAGTTTTAGAAGATCTAAAAATGTTGATAATGTCTCTTTAAGTTTAATTTAATTTCCGTCCACCGTTAGAATGGCACTGCGAAAAACACTGGCAAATCTGCATCCATGCAGAAGAAATCAGGGGACAAAAGAATTACAGCTGTGACCATATTTATCGAGAGCAACGCCCTAGATTCTGAAGTTTATGGGTTAAGATATTAACTCATTCAGCCCGACGGCCGTATTTCTCAAATTTTGAAGGTGTCATCTAATGACTATGCACCAGTTGCAGGAGATGGATCGACCATGATAATTCAAGGGCAGTGCCAGATTAGCTTCGGCGCCGACAGGCGCCAAGCTAATCTGTCACTACCCTTGAATTATCATGGTCGACCCATCTCCTGCTGTAGTACGTCAGGGCTGAATGGGTTAAAGGAAAATGGATCGGTTAGGTAGAACGACAGTGCTGTGTTTTACCTTCACACGGACCAAAGTTTTGGCTGGGTCCAACAAGTGTCTCCCAGAAGGCTGCAATCATCTACAGATCAACGACCGAACCAGCTCCCCTACTCATGACACGCAGGATTAAATAAAACTCAACAAGAGGCACAGATCCTCACGTGCCCCCGCAGTATGCGGGGGCTCATGAGGATCTATGCCTCTTGCAGATGTTTGGAGTGTACCCACGGACTTGAATACTAAAAGATGCACACTTGTACGTCAGATATAGTTGCAGACGAAAAACGAAATAATTTCCTCAGTCTTAGAACCGATGTAAATAGGGCTGGAGTCGCTCCAGCAAGAAGCATAGATTCTCGTGAGCCCCTGCGAATGCAGGGGCGCATGAGAATCTATGTTTCTTGCATATGGAAGAGGAGGAGGGTGGTTGTGACGGAGGGAAGGATATAGCGTACAGCCTTTGCCTTTGTTTTGTGCAAATATCACCGGGCATAGCTGGGGTTAATATAGTTTGGTTCTTTGACTGGCACCATATTGCCGGCATACTTCGGTGGTCGAGTCAGCGATCTGCGTTTTGTTGGCATGGCAACTGATGACGTTCAGAGACGCACGCACGCACGCGCCGCACGCGCGAGCACGCGCACACGCACGCGAACGTGCCTACGCACGTATATATTATACACGTGGTGATGTTATTGTTTTTGTCGTTGGTTGTGTAGGAGTGATGTTGGTCGTTGTTGTTTGTAGTGCCGGGTTGCGCGTCTGATGATGATGTTGCGGCTGTTGTTTGTTGAAGGGTGGTGCCAGAATAGCTTGGCGCCTGAGGCGCCAAGCTATTCTGGCACCACCCTTCAACTTGTTGGTTGCTTGGTTGGTTTGCAAGTCGCTTTATTGCTTGGTTCAAGTTTAGGTTTTTTTTGTTGTTGTTGTTTTGGTTGATTGGTTGGTTGGCTGGCTAGGAGTCGCTTTATTGCTTAGTTCAAGTTTAGTTTTTTGTGGGGTTGGTTGTTGGTTGGTTGTTTGGCTGGCTGGTTGGCTGGTTAGTCGTTTTATTGCTTGGTTCAAGTTTAGGTTTGTTTTTTGGGGTCGGTTGGTTGATTGGTTTGGTTGGTTGCTTGGGTGGTTGGGTGGTTAATTGGTTGTTGGTTGGTTGGTTGGTTGGTTGGTTGGTTGGTTGGTTGGTTGTTTGGTTGACTGGTTGATTGGGTGGTTAGTTGGTTGGTTGGTTGGTTGGTTGGTTGGTTGACTGGTTGGTTGAGTGGTTAGTTGGTTGATTCGTTTGTTTGTTTGCTTGTTTGTTTGTTTGTTTTAGCAAAAGAAAATAATGATCTTGTGTCTACTACAATTATCTGACGTTGGACTTCGCCAAGATGCTTTCCATTTCGATTAACGCATTGTGTCCCAGGTACGAAATACGACCCATATTTTTGAGTTATCCTCTGAGGACTGCATTACAATTCAGGAGACAGATCGACCATGATAGTTCAAGGGTGGTGGCAGAATAGCTTGGCGCCTGTAGGCGCCAAGCTATTCTGCCACCGCCCTTGAACTATTATGGTCGAGCCATATCTTGCTGTGGTGTGTCGCGGGCAGAATAAGTAATGTGACTCAGCAGTGGCTATGGCGTGACGATGTCCGCTAGTATAGTCATAGGGCATTGCCGGTATGGGTGTAGCGCCCCGCTCATGGCTAGAGTCCCTCAGCTAGCCTAGACCTTCTTCAAGACTGAGGCATATATTCTCAAGTCCCTGCATCTGCAGGGGTTCATGAGAATCTATGCCTCTTGCTTACAGGTGACTGGCCCATTTACCTCTCTGCTAGTCATAGCCCAAGCTGTCTGGGTTTTAGGGGGGATGGTCACTTTGGACATTCAGTGTCCAGTGTCCAGCGTTTCGTGAGACATCATATTGATAGGTACATGGTCCTCGGTCTTCTGTCATCACGTGGCTGCGTGTTAACTGTCTTTTCTGCCCTCTCCATTTCCCTCCCGAGACTCCGTCGCCATCCCTCCCCACCTTCTCCCCCCCCCCCCCTTCTCCTCCGTCTCTCCCCAGTTTCTCTGTCTCTCTGGGGTAAGCGGCGGATGAACCAAAGACAAAAAAGCTCAAATTTCAAGGGTTCAATCGCCAGATTGTTTAGTTATTTTTTAAAATTTTAATTCACGTTTTAATTTATTTCTCTGCCATTTGCTCTGTGTGCACAATATTAATGCCTATTATTATTATTATTATTATTATTATTATTATTATTTATTATTTTTATTATTATTATTATTAATCATCTTGTGTTGTTCTTTTTTTCCGGTCTTTCCAAGTGTCTTTTCGTTTTATTATTTTTTGTCACTTTTTCAAGTTTTCCTTTTTTCCTTTCTTTTCTTTCCTCTTTTTTTTTGTATATATATATATATATATAATATATATATATATATATATATATATATATATATATATATATATATATATATATATATATATATATATATATATATATATATATATATCGTTATTTTAGCTTTGTTTGGGTTTGTTGTGGTTTTACTTTAGTCTGGTTTCGTTTAATCCTCGTTTCTTTCAAAAACGGGAGAGAAAAAGAGCCATGTTCCACATTTCCAGCGAGTCATCAATTGTATTAGCAAGTGCCCTGGTGGGTTTTTGGTTGTTTTGTTTTTGTGTTGTTGTTGTTGGGTTTTTTTTTTTTTTTTTTTTTTTTTTTTTGGGGGGGGGGGGTCCTTTTAGTCTTCTTCTTCTCAGTGATTCCACTCAATATTTGCCGGACTGTCCCATCAGCACGGCGAGCCCGCGGCTTGACACCACTCCTCCCAGCCTTTCCCAATGCAAAAAAAAAGGCCATCGGGCCGATGTTGTCCCGCGCACAGATGTGCGCGCGCCAACGGCGGCCGACGTCGGCCCGATGGCCTTTTGCGCACTGGGTTTCATCTCATGCCTTCCTTGCAACATGGGCAGGTGTGTTTACATCACTCCATCGTCTGCCTCCACTTCTCTATCGGACTTTGTGCGTGTGTCAGTGTGTGTGTGTGTGTGTGTGTGTGTGTGTGTGTGTGTGTGTGTGTGTGTGTGTGTGTGTGTGCGCGCGCGCGTGTTTGTGCTGGTTTGTGATTTTGGACCTTATGGCTTTCAACCGTAAGGTCCCAAATCAGAGACCAGCACACAGAATCCTATTCTAGAAGTAAGTGAATTGTCAGTCTATGTTTAGTTCAAGCGTAATGAGACACACGTGTGGCTGCTAGCTTCAGGGTACGTATGTGTGCATCCAAGGATCCGAGAAAACAAGAAATCACAAGAAATGTGTGTTTTGGATGAGACTTCGATGCTGTAAAGTCGACATTGGCTAGACACAAGGCGCGCACACGCACGCACGCAACCACGCATATGCGCACGCACGTACACATACACACTTATGCACGCACACGCACACACACACAAAACTCACTCACACACACACAAACATGAACGTTCAGGCAAAACGACCGGCTTGTTCAGGTAGCATGTGCGTTGAAAGGTCCTGGTAGATCAAAGTGGCACAGCGCCTAAATTGATCAGTGTTTAAGTCGTACTCCAGAGGCTCCCTGTCCTCCATAACCCGCCCGTTAGGGCCGTCCATTATCACTCCGGTGCCTTGGAACGTTAAAACCCGAAACCAGTCAACAAACACACACACACACACACACACACACACACACACACACACACACACACACACACACACACACACATACACGGCACACACACACACACACACACACACACACACACACACGCATTCACACAGGTAACACATTTCTCATACAATGACTGGACAAGATCCCAACACACAAATAATCATTTAAACCTAATGTATTTAATCATTAACACCATGTGAAAGACTACCATTTACAGTGAATCAAACGCAATTCTCGTTAAGATTTGACTGATTGTTTGATCGAATTCAAACCACACAAAAAATTAAACCAATTTTCTACACAATGACGTCTTATATACATATATAAAGATTAAACGAAACTTTATTCAACACTAACGATCACTAATATAATTCACTTGTAAATAAATAAAGCCAACAGCTTTTCATAACTTTTGTGCTGAAACGTAATAACTTCAGCATTAACGATCACTAATAAATTCTCTTGTAAATAATATAAGTCAACAACAACATTTCATAACTGTGTGCTGGTCTGTGATTTTGGACCTTACGGCTGTCAAGCTGTAAGGTCCAAAATCACAGACCAGCCCCCACTAACGATGATGCGTGAAAACCAATTTCGTAGCACCGAACACCCAGGCAGTTGTGAATTCGACAGGTCGTCACACACCATGCGGTGAGAAGCAGTTTGAATTACAACTAAATGAATGAATGGCCCGCGCTCAGTCAGCCGCGAGTCCCAGTCGGTGAGCAAAAGGTCCTCGGGCCGAAGTCAGCCGCAGTGGGCCCGCGCGCTGCCGTGCCGGCCTGTGGACAGTGTGCTTGCTGCTCTGTGAATGAGTTTAGCTGTCGATTGCTTTTTTTGTGGTGATTTGTGTCAGTGTTGTGGGGTTGTTTTTTTTTCCCTGAGAAAACATGGATCTCACAAATCTTGTCAGACAACTGTAAAATCTCCCATAAACGTATTACAGCTGCGCGGCTTTCGCCAAAGCGTGAGTTGAATGGATATGAAAATACTCTTGAAAAGAAAAGATTGGGAGATGACAAAAACAAAACCAAACATCATACTACTGTCCGACAGAAATTACAATAAAATTGAAGCTACACCCTAACAGGCAATCAAAGGCAGGTCTAATGACACTTTAACAAAACCAAAAGAAAAGAAAAAAAAAGTCTGGTCCATTATTGTGGAAGTGGGATGGGGGGGGGGGGATGGGGGGGTTGCGTGGGTGGGTGAAAAACTCGTCATATTAACTCCTTCACTGCCGATTAAAAAAATGAACACCATACTCCTGCAAGAGGCATAGATCCTCATGAGCCCCCGCCACTGCGGGGGCTCATGAGGATCTATGCCTCTTGCGGAGAACAATTTTTATCATTATGTTTCTTGGACGGTGTTGTCGTGTGGCCGTTGAACGAACCAAGATTTCAGAAACCAAAATGTACGCACAGTGTACGTATGGTGGCAGGGAAGGGGTTAAGGGTGAGATGTGGAGGGGGGAGAGGTAGGGGTGAGGCGGGTAGGCTGAACGGAGGAGACTAGCGGAGGTGGGGGGAAAACGTGGCCGAGAGCGTGGGGAATACATACTTAACTCATTCTACCCCAACAGCGAAATCCTTAAATTTTTGCCGTTGTCCTCTGCAGACTGCATTGCAGTGTAGGACACAGATCGACCATGAGAGTTCAAGGGTGATGCCAGATTAGCTTGGCGCCCATAGGCGCCAAGCTATTCTGGCATCACCCTTGAACTATCATGGTCGATCCTTATCTTGCTGTGGTGTGTCTGGGGTAGAATGAGTTAAAGCAAGTTACAATAAATGATTCATTAAAAACGTTTCTTGGCTGCGATCAAGATACGAATCTACACTTTGTGGGATGTGGCAAAACATGAGAGGATGGTGGTTGCGTGTCGGGGTGGTAGTTGCGTGGTGGTGGTGGTGGTGGGGGAGAGGGGGTTGTAGGAGGATGGGGGGGGGAGGGGCACAAGCGAGCTAAGGGTGGGGGTATTATCATTTATTACCATTTTACATATTCGCCTCAGGTATGATTTCGGTTACTGGCCATAACAAGTATATTTCCATTTACCTACCTTTACAGTTTCACGCCTAAACTCTTCACTTCTATCTCCAACAAACAATGAGAAGGTGACTCAAACAGGACATCTCAAGGGTAGTGCCTGATTAGCTTGGCGCCTTCAGGCGCCAAGATAATCAGGCACTGCCCTTACTTGGCCTAGTCACGGTCGGCCTATCTCGTACGCAGTGCTCATTAACGCGAGTCGCTAGATTTTGGAAGAGCAAGTTTACCAATCAGCTATATTCACACAGTCTCACACGTGAACATCAAAGTTTACGACTACGACTGATGCGCATCGCCTGATGGACACCAATTTTAGCCTCACACACCATATATACACACCATATATTGGGCCTGAATGTCGAACCATAGGCCTGCATATTGTATGCCGTATGTTGCACATCACGTGTGACACGTCACGTGTTGTATACAGACCAAGGGGAATTACTCAGCGCTGGACAGACAGTCAGTTAGATCCCCTGCCCCCGCCTATCAGGCACCCATTCGCCAGCCCACTGAGAAAATACACAAGTATAAAGCAAGACGATCATCTACTCCTCACAACGTCACATGTTGTATAGCCACAGTGGTAATGTCTCCCTCGATTCGCTACCACCGGTAGCGAACCGAGGGAGACAACCTGCGTAGCATGTTGTGACGGTGTTTCGCACATTACATACTGTATGTATGTTTATGTTCCGTACATCGTAGCAAATGTCACTTATTACATACCATGCTGTGACAATGACAACGTTCCTTACGTTACAAGAGATATCGCGTGTTACATACAAAATGACACACATCACATTTAACTCGGAGGCATTCAACCCCACGCACGTATTTCCCAAATTTTGGAGGCGACATCTAACGACTATGCACCTGTTGCAGGAGGTGGATCGACCATGATAATTCAAGGATAGTGACAGATTAGCTTGGCGCCAGTCGGCGCCAAGCTAATCTGGCACTACCCTTGAATTATCATGGTCGATCCGTCTCCTGCTGTAGGGCGTCAGGGCTGAATGGGTTAGTGACAGCGCATGGACAGTTACACACGTTTACAACAATCTGCTGCAACATGATGCCAAAAAATGTGCACAACGTTAGATTTGAAAAGGGCATAACTATATTTACACACAATGTTTATACACTGTGACAAAATGTATCTATGCACACTTATTTCTGAAATATAACATTCGATAAGAAGACACGATAGACTAATAAATATTTATCAACGATTAACACATCAGTATGTTACACAGAACGAAAAGAGTGAACGCGGGCATATTCGTGTATATTCGTGACCGATGATTGACACGTTTTATGACATTCGTGATTCGTGACAGAACGTCACGCTGACTTGCAAAAAGATTCGTCTCGACACAGTGATTGTTGCCACTAAATGTATAGCCTCTCTGTACAATTTGATGTTGTCTGTGGCAACTGTTTATGTATCTGTCAGAACTTGGAAGAATGTGTGTGCCGGTCGGTGGGTGACTTTACACTTTGCGGCTTGGTCTGTCACTTTGGACTCAACGGCTTCAAGCCGTAAGCTCCAAAGTCACAGACACACACATTATATTACATATACATATTGTACATTACATATTCATAGGTATACGTATTACCGAATTTGAAGTTACCCAAGTCATCATGTTCTCTGTCCGGACAACATTGTCACCTGCCACCTCACGTACCCAAACAGCAAAAGGTCTCAGGCCAACGTCGGTTGAGGACCCGCTATTGCCCTCAGTGAAAGACAGAACATAATGACTCTTTCGTTCAAGTTTCATCGAGAATTTTATGAGTGCAGGATTTATTTTCTGTTTACACGAAATCTGTCACATCACCTGACTTTTTTTGCATATCCTCGTTGTGGCTGTGACATCCCGGATGTCACCGCGACACGACAACGGACAAGCAAGTTACAAATTATACGATTACCATCCAAGATTGGCGCCTCAACACGCAGCTAGATTATTTGAAATAAACAACTCTAGACGACAGCAGACGACAGAACAACTGCAGACGTCAAAAAGAGGCATACATTTCTTCAATTTCTAAGACAAAATACATTTTAACACGATCATCAACCACCGCTGATCATTTCATATGACGTCACGAGGGGATACCTTCAACTGACGTTTTCCAGCACAGCTCTTGCCGCAAAAAACCAACAACTCAAAGCTTTTTATCTCCATGTGACGTAATGGCCGGGAAGATCTGAGGCGAAGATTGCAAACAACTTCTCACTGATCAAGTTGGTGCGAGTGGGTTCGAAAATACACAATAATATACCATTTGTGTGCTGGTCTGCGATTTTGGACCTTACGGCTGCAAGCCGTAAGGTCCAAAATCACATACCAGCACTTACATTGTGAAACAGCGCGCTACACACGAAAAAAAAAAAAAAAAAAAAAAAAAAAAAAGCGATGAACCTATTTGCCATTGTACTATCTGACATCTAAACAGAACATGCGTACAGTTAAAGAGATCATTATATAAACGAATTTACTGGCTTCGGTAGGGCATTGCTGACCGTGGTACAAGACAAATATGTGCCGCTACCCTGTGATTTGGACTTAATAGTTCTAGGCCAAAAGATCCAAACTCAAAGACCAGCACACATTATTTCGAGTTCCGCCTGTCCCGCATTAAGCTGCTTTTTATTAACCGGCCTTTGGTTGTCGGTAGCGGTTTTAGTCGCGATGATTCCTGCCGGAATCATCGCGACTAAAATCACTACCGACAGCAAAAGGGTTAATTAACACTGGCCATCATTACAGTCGATGCATCTGTGGGATACATACACTATTTCTGACGATTCAGAATGATCGTAGACTACTACACAGCTCAGTGAGACACCAGGAAACCAGGTGCGTCATCAGGGTGTGTTCTCGATGCCTCAGTGGACGGTGTAAACTTGAACATTGCCAACTCAGTGAATTTTATTTTTTAAAATCAAATTTCTTGACATTTTCGAGGCATACAATGAAAAAAAAAGTAAAAAAGGAGACACCTCTTTAAAAAAAAAAAATCGGTGACATGAAAAAAATCTGTGAAGTTTCTCGGTCAAATTCAAAGTACAAAGGTATACCTGTTACAGTCAATCTATGAAGTCAGGAAATTCATGAATTTCCTAAACCGTTTAGGAAATACATGAATTGCCTGTGAACTCCCTCATTACATAAAATGACCAAAACATCCAGGCATTTCATTAATTTCTTAAAACTGACAGCCATTTTTTACACAGATTTCCTAAACCCTATTCTGTAATGCGTGAACAACTGCTTTTTCGCGTGTGACTAACAATATTTTCAGAAAAATTATTACTTTAATAACGCTTTATTTACAACAATAATCGGATTTGCAGTGGAAAACATCAAGAATTGTGAAAAGAAGGGAAGAAAACTCTTACTTGAGGTAAGACAGCATTGACAACTCATTGTATTTTAGCAACCTAAACCTGCCATGGAGCAAATCGCTTTAATTTCAGAGGTCCTGACCATAATACAGTCAGTCAACGAAATCAGGAAATTCTTGAGTCTCCTACACAGTTCAGGAAATACATGAAATGCGTGTGACCTCAGACATGTCATGCAATGACTAAAATGGCCGGGAATTTAATGAATTTCCCAAAATTACATTTCAGGAAATATTATTATATGAATTGCGTGATCTATTAATAGCAAATGCCAATCCAGAGCTGAAGTTCTTGTACTGTCGTTTAACCTATATCATACTGACGCTAAAAGCTTCAAATTTGTGCACTGCCATATGCAAGCTACATTATAGTACCTACAGATAAGATTTAGACCAATGGCTTTAGTTTAAGGGTGGTGCCAGAACAGCTTGGCGCCTTGAGGCTCCAAGCTATTCTGGCACTACCTTTAAACTATTTTAGTCCAAATTGTTTCACACAATGGTGTATTCCGAATGATAACGGTTAATAACAAAGGCAAATCTAGAATTCATGTTGAATATGTGGCTCACATGTTATAGCAAAGATGAGTCTATGTAGTTGATCATCCGTCGATCTTTCCGTCGTCAGTCTGTCTGTGGTAGGCGTTAACGTTACATTTTCTCGGAGCCTATTTGAACCATGGACTTTAAAACTTTAAACAGGAATGTTTTGTAACAAATCCTATCTAGACATGCCAGTCTGAGTTACCTCTCTCAATGTTAAAAGTCACACAGGGTCATTATGTAAGAGATAAACTACCATATATTGAAGACAGGTAAAAGGACGGGCTTGTTCTATAGCATGTCCGTTGAACTTGAAGGTCATTGTACACTAAAGTAGGACAGTTGCAGTGCGCCTAAACTGAGCAGTATTCAGGTCGTCATGCATAGGCAAATAGCCGTCTCTGTACCCCATAATCCACCCATTAGGGCCGTCCATTATCACTCCGGTGGCCTGACGACGTAATCCATTCAGCCCTGACGCACTACAGCAGGAGATGGGTCGACCATAATTCAAGGGTAGTGCCAGATTACTGCCCTTGAATTATCATGGTCGATCCATCTCCTGCACCAGGTGCATAGTCGTTAGATGACGCCTCCAAAATTTGGGAAATAGTGCGTCGGGCTGAATGAGTTAAAACCCAAACTAACCAACCATAGTTGGACAAAAGCCCTGCTTTCGCAAACACTATCTTTAAAGTACCATTGCGCGTAGATTTGAAGACACATTTCAGCACCATTTGTATTTGTTATGCCTCGTGGGCACACCTAAAAAACTTTAACAGCAGTTGGGACACGCAGCAAAAGCACACGCGTAATCACACTTATTTATAAAACTGCCGGCCCAGCCGTTTGTGTGTCAATCTATTTTTAGTTGTTTCTCGTACTGAAAGCGTTGTATTTATAGAACGGAGTGGAGTCATTGTCAAATTACTTGATATCGATACGAAGTGTGCTGGACTGGATTGTCCTGTGTCTAAATGAACCATAACTAGACCTGTGTGTAGCGTTTCGTAACCATCTATTACAGAAGTGTATCTTTCAACAGTTACGGCGGTAGTGGGCCTTTAATTTCAAAGTCGAACTTGGTACGGAGATACCTGGTGACATCATTTTCCTAATAGCAACCCTGTGCATCATAACTAATTACCTGGCCCCTCTGAAAGGTAACAGGTCGACAAATGTGGGTAAAACGCTGATAAAATGTGAAAATGGCACTTCACGCGTTAAAGAAGCGGTTTAGGAAATTCGTGTAAAAAAATGGACGCCATTTTTAGGAAATCCATGAAATGCCTGGATTTTTTAGTCATTTCGCGTAATGACTGGGGGTCACAGGAAATTCATGTATTTCCTGAACGCTAGGAAATCCGTAAATTTCCTGATTTCATGGATTGACTGTAACATATTTACAACACACGCGTTCACAGATGAGGTAGCTCGCTCAGAACTGTATATAGACGAGATGGACACAAGTGATCCGCCATATTGGCGTAGTTCGTGTATGCCTACGAGATATACGATGTCGTATAAACACATGTCCAACAAGTATCACGAACATGACAAATGCCTTGCAAATGTGACGAATTCGTGTACCTGTACCTGCCATATATTTTTGTATGCTTTCAATGCCAAGAACAGAAACAAACATGAACCACAGAGCGAGTGAATCGAAGTTTTTCGTGCTCAGTCCTGAGTGGCTCTGAGCGTCAGTGGGATCTTATAGAAGCTTGGAGCCAGCCAGGGGCACGAAACCGATGGTAGAAAAATATTCGATTCCCTCCCCATGTGCTTGAACGGACACTGTATCACACGCACCACAGTCGTGTCTGTTCGCACGTTTAAGCAGTTTTGTAAACTGGACACCCCTGATTTCACACACAAAATTTACCCTGTCAATCCAAGGAGCTCTTCTGGTACACGTGTACAACCTGTGTTACCGCCCTCGATCCTGTCCGGTTAGCTCATGACACCACTGACTCGCTTCACCAAGATTTGGATCGGCCATGAAAATTCAAGAGTGGTGCCGAAATAGCTTGGCGCCTATAGGCGCCAAGCTATTCCGGCGTCACCCTTGAATTATCATGGTCGATCTGTCTCCTGAAGTGTAGGCTAATGTAGTCTCCACAGAACAATTCCCAAATATGGCAATTTTGACCTATATTAAGATTCCTTGTGCTAAGTGGGACAAGTCAGGGAGGTAATCAACTGAGAGATAAAGATGCAGTGAGTAATAAACGTGTATCAGTCGTCTCGATGAGAAAATCCATGTCCAAAAATGCCAACACCCCTTCGAAGCCCTTGTAAGCTAGGCATCAGTATCAGCACGAAAGCGTGCATGGACACAGTCCTGTCGTTCGCATGTAAATCTGTACTCTCTGTGGTAAGTCTGTGTGTACTGCATTTTCTTTGTTCAGGACACAGGTAACACAACAAGGACTCATAAAATGCCCGCGACTGGTGATCCACGGGACATTATCGGGAGCACGTATTCGCCTTGTTAATACAGATATGCCTTATTAACGTAAATGTGTCTTGCTTAACCCATTCAGCCCTGACGCACTACAGCAGGAGATGGATCGACCATGATAATTCAAGGGCAGTGCCAGATTAGCTTGGCGCCCACAGGTGCATAGTCATTAGATGACGCCTCCAAAATTTGGGAAATACTGCCGTCGGGCTGGATGCGTTAACGCAGATGTGTCTAGCGACGAACAGCCTAAATTCGTGGTGTCCGTGTTTTGAAAATGTTTTTGAATTGGTCACCTTGGTGAACTATAGCCTTCTTGAAGCTCTTAACCAACACGTTGGGATACCTGCGCTTCTTAGTCGCCTGCTCGGCGTTAAACCCAAATAACTAACTGCGCTTGTAGTTTTCTGGACATAACATCTGCCGGAATCCATAATTTCCTTTGCGGAAAATGTTCAAGCGGTTTAGTCGCCTGCTAAATCTACTCCTCGCTAACCGGAAGCACTGTGAATGTATTCCCTATACGTCTACTGGCGTACGACAAAAACTGGAATATCCCCGGAAGTACGTCCGTGATTTTAAATAGGCCACCTTATGGTGAGTCCGTGCCGGTTTCGCCCATGGCGCTTTCTCGCTTTGTGAACACGTGATGCGTCGAACTCCGTCGCATTCATGAGATCCATGTATCAAAGGAGACAGATCTTAACTCATTCAGCCCCCACACACCACAGCAAGACATGGGTCGAGCATGATAGTTCAAGGGCGGTGCCAGAATAGCTTGGCGCCCATAGGTGCCAAGCTATTCTGGCACCTTGAATTATCATGCTCGATCTGTCTCAAGAATTGTAATAGTCTTTCGGAGGGCAACTTCAAAATTTGGGGATTTCGGTCCTGGGGTAGAATGTGTTAAATCTTAGACCTTGCTTCTCATGAAAATCCAAGCATCCATAACCATGGATAGACCACCTCACTCATGATACGTACTTCTGGGAATCAACCCATGGCTGAACTTGACGTCGCTTCACAGTGTGTTGATTTTCAGAAGTGTTTCTGCGTCTTGGTCCACGGATAGACTATCATCCCTGGATCCTACAGCGACTCGTCGAATCAATCATTTGTTGATTCTCAGATGAACTTCTCCTCCTCTGTGTTGTAAGGTAGGCTGCTTCAGTCCACGGACAGACTACGGTCCTGATCACTACAGTGGCGTCATTTTTTCTCCACTCTTGTTGTTCAGCCATGCCTTGATTCTCAGAAGTACTTTTGCGTCTTGGGGTAGGCGGTCTTGATGAACCCGTACCTTTTACACTTGCCCCACCAGTTCCGCCTTTTGCACGCCTTGCTCTTGGTGAACTTGAAGCACTGAGGTCCGATCACGTTGAAGTAGATCTTGCCCACCATGTGAGCAGACGGGGACGACGAGGCCTTCAAGCACTTCCGGAACCTGCAGCACACAAAACCGCGCTTGATGAGGAATTGGTTATTTCAAATAATGAACAAAATCATGAACAGAACATGCATGCACTTGGACCGAGTCGTGGCACGTGCATGCAGAGAACTAACAAGACGGATAGAAGATTGATTGTTCGACCCTGTATCCGGCTGTCTGAAACAGCCGAGATTTTGGGGAGTTATTAATTTGTTTGTTTATTTGTTCGTGTGATTTCGTTTGCTTGTTTGTTTGCTTGTTTGTTTGTTTTTTGGATGTTTCTTAATTTGTTTATTTCTTTGCTTGTATGGGGGAGGGCGTTGTTTTTGTTTACAGTTCTTTTGTTTTTTGTTCTTTTTTCTTTTTAAGTGAATCGTGTGTGTCTTCGGGAAGGAGGAGGGAGGGGTGAAGGGGGGGGGGGAGTGGTTGTTGTTGCATTTGTATATGTCATCACACTTTTGTTACGTGTAATGTCTTTGTCTGTCTGTCTGTTCGTCTGTCTGTCTGTGTCCGCTTTTCCGTCCGCCCGTAAAGGTCGAAGAAGTACAAACATCTCGAAACCGACGGAAAAATATGAAGTGTGTCAGCAAACACTTTATTAATTATCAAACCCCACTCTCGGTCGTACCGCACTCCATCAATATGCAGGAGGCATAGATCCTCATGAGCCCCTGCAATGCGGGGGCTCATGAGGATCTATGCCTCTTGCTAGAAACATCTACCTCCGTGTATCGCAGCTGCACAGAGTCTAGAGAACAGTCCGACGGCGTAATCCAGAATCAAAACAGACAAGGCACCACCCACACCCCACAACACTTGTACCTGCTTCAGTTAAGCCCTTCGTTGCCGAAGCACAGAACCTCTACCCACATGAGACATAGACCCTCATGGGCCCCCCGCGGCTACGAGGAGCAGCCATCGATGCTTCTTGTTTGCTTCATATGCATCTATGTTTTCTTTTCCTCACGAGGAAGGGTTTATGTTAGATAAGTTGCGACGGTTTCTGAAACGGTTAATGTGCGATTAAGCCACGACCACTACTCCAGGTGTAAGCCGCAAAGATTGTTAAGAGCCCATTGAAGAACCGCAGACGTTCACGACGACATTCGCCTATTGAAACTCACGAAATCGTCACTTTGGCGTAGGCAAAAGTGCTCCTTTGGCGTAGCAAATTGAACGACCTAATGTTGATCTGGCGTAAGGGTCACGTTTGGTATAGTTGGCGTTGGTACTGGTCTATCTCGTTGCTTCGGCGTTTGGTCCGACTCATATAAAAACCTAAATGGATAGCAGACGGGTACTATACTGAGGAGCAAACGACATCATTCGAATCATCGTCATGATTCCATTGCTGCTGCATTTCTTTTGCTCGTTTATATATACTTCTAGGTAGCTGTTTTCTTCAACATCCGTACAGTCTTTAAAAGAAGCCCTTGACCCTATTTTGCGGCTGTCCACATTTCACGATTCAATGGGCCACCAACAAAAACAGCGCTTTGAAGGACTTTTCTACACAAAATCTAGGTGTGAAACACGGAGAAGCCTTACGTAGAACAAAGAACGCCGACCGTGCTAGCGAGTCACTTCGAGTGGCTCCAACAACTATTTGGAGAGGGCTGATCTCGTCAGAACAAATTTGTGAAGTGCTTCAGTTTGCAAGAGGCATAGATTCTCCAGTGCCCCTGTGGACGCAAGGGCTCTTGAGAATCTATGCCTCTTTGCAATGTTCGATAACATTATATCCGTGTTAATCAGATGGAGTCAAAATTTTCAGACTGTAGCTGAACCTGAAGAAAACATCCACTTATTTCGTACATGAACAGGAAAGTTACACGCTAAATCTCCCTCATAACTCCCTTCGTCTGACCCCAAGCACGGACGTACATGGTGGACCTAAGCAACCCACAGCAAGCAAACATCATCATGCGCCCCTGGGACTACAGGGTCCCATGAGAACACACGCATCTCGCAGTCACGACGATCTCCAGGTCATTACGTACTGAGCCCAAAAACAGCGTTACCGGCGGTTAGTCCGAGTTACGCATAGATTCTCATAAGCCCCTGCAGCAGCGGGCTCAGGAGAATTCATACCTCTTGCAGGCCGGCCTCATTCACTCGCACCTCTTACTCCGAAGACAACTTGATTTCTGTTCCAAAGACCGACGCAGTAAGTCATATTTGTTTTCTGGGGCCGGAAATCTAAACCGCAATGAAAGCAAGCTATGGGTGACTGCCCCTGCTGGAAGAAACATTGTATACATTTCATGTACATTTCTTTCATCGTCTAGCAGCGTCAGCAGGCTCTTGTCGACAAGGAATACTACTGACGACAGTTGTAACGGAAGAAACAAGAGTTCCATATCCAGATCCATATCCCCGAGTATTAATATGATAAACGGTGTCGCTTACAACTAGCAAATGCAATGCTCGCACGGTGAGATCAGAGGTATCGGGAGATTGTGAGCAAAAGGTCCTAGGGCCGACGTCGGCCCGAGAACCTTTAGCTCGCTAGCTGCTTCAGTTCAGATCTCTACAGATGAATTGCGATCAGAGCTGAATGAAACTTACGAGTCAGTTACGATTAAAGCAACAGTATTCGAGCGGTGTTGACCCTATCAGCAAGTCTTGCCAGACCTCATCTTTGACGGCGAATGTGGCCACATCGACGTCGAATCTGGTTGGAGAGTCGTTATTTCCTAAGGCAAATTTCGGCAGAGACACCATATTTTTACGGCGAATTTGGACAAAGATATTATTTTGACCGCAGCTTTTGGCAGCGAGACTTTAAGTTATTTCTGACGGCGAATTTGGGCAGAGGGGCATTGAAAAATGTTGACGGAGAATTTGCCAGACCTCATCTTTGACGGCGAATGTGGCCAGATCGACGTCGAATCTGGTTGGAGAGTCGTTATTTCCTAAGGCAAATTTCGGCAGAGACACCATATTTTTGACGGCGAATCTGGGCATAGAGACGAGAGTCATTTGACAGAGAATTTGAGCAGAGACTTTATTTCTGACGGCGAATTTGGGCAGAGGGGCATTGACAAATGTTGACGGAGACAGCCACCCTGGTCTGTTAGCGAATCGAGGGAGACAACCAGCGTGTAGACAAATCTTATTTTTGACGTTTTGCCAAACATTGTGGCGTAACAGAAGACCCTGCGTGATGTATGGCATTGACAGTTCATTAATCTGCAGACTCAGTCAAGTTGTGCTTCGCCTGAACCCTTCCATCTACAAGAGGCACATATCCTCATGAGCCCCTGCAGCTGCAGGGGCTCATGAGGATCTATGCCTCTTGCCTGCAAGGGAGGGCCTCAGTTACATCCTTAGACGATGTTAGTCATACGAGGATGACTCTTCTACTGCGTCTATTCTAGTTAGTTGTTGGCAATTCTACAAATCTCTGCGTCAGCATCAATTAATCTTTTCCAAGACCACACCAAACGTTCACGTTTTCGATGAGTTGGCTAAACACTATATTGAAGTCGCTGAAGAAGGATCGGCTATGATTGGGCAGAGGTGGAGCCTGACTAGCTTGGAGTCTTGAGGCGAAAGTTATTTGACGAGATTTTGGCAGCTGACTGAATAACACAAAACCTGCGGTTGGTTGTTTGGTTGGTTAGTTGGGGTTTAACATCTTCACCACAATAGTTATGGGAGACAGAGGCAACTATTGCGAACGGATTATGATTCAAGTGCACTGCAATTGTGCCACCTTGATTGACCAGAACCTTCCAATGCCGTAAAACAAGTTCGTCTTTTCCCCTGGATTGCACGCCCAGCTACCGGGTCCGGGACCGTGATTCGAACCCACAATCAGACTGTTTATTCGCTCTCCCCAGCTTGACGCTACGCCGCCTGATTTATTGGGTCTCAATGCTATTACCAAGTTTCAAGATGTTTATTCTCCCCAAAACGTAAAAACAAAAATAAACAACAACAAAAATCAACTGAGAGAGAAAAAGAAAAAGAAAAAAGAAAGTTGCACGCACACTGGTTTTCTCTCTCTATTCGCTGCGCTGACCAGCGCAGCGCATCGCGGGAGACGACCAGTATGACTCATACCGATGAGGTAATCTGAGTGGACAAATCGCACACGTCATGACCAGAGTCCACTACTACGTTATGGGTTGGGCGATGCTATGGTCATGCGGCGTTTGTCCACTTCCACGTCAGCTGGAGAGTCGAACAAACATGGCGGTTACGGAGTCAAGTGGTCCAAGGAATCTGCCCAGTGATTTCTGTCAGCAAATCGTGGCTGATTACTCATTTACGGCATTCCTTTGGCCATCTGCGGCCATCTCCAAGAGGCATAGATTCACATGAGCCCGTGTAGCCTGCGGCTACACGGGCTCATGTGAATCTATGCCTCTTGGTCTCCAGTCTGCTGTCGTACATTCAATTTTCTTGTTTTGCTTTGTTTTGTTTTTTAACATGCCTTGCCGCGGCTTCCTGAGTAAATCTGTGTTGCTGACGGGAAATAATAAAACAAATTATAAAATAATAATAAAATAATAAATAGCAACAACAAAAAAGCCTCGTGTTTGCCGATGTTCGATCTAGATTTTCCTCAATGTGAGGACATTGTTTGAGGATAAATGCACCATAGGTTAGACGACCCACTGGGCAGATTATCCACTTCAAACTGTCAATGAGTTTAGAGTAAGAGTTTAGTATGCGCCTATCGCTCAGTTACTACAAGGGATCATGCGAATCTGTGTCGCCTGTTGGCAGAGATTGGTTTCTGATGTGCCTATGCTATGCTATTTTTAAAGGAAACGGACTTCCAGCTCTCGCTGATTTCGTCCAGGGTGGGTGGGCCGGGGGTTGAGGGGGGGGGGGTGTTACGTTCTGACTGGTTGTCGCTGATGTCCACGCATCGCTTTTGATCAACCTCTCGTCATGTCTGTAGTTTGGTTAGATGTATCGGATTAGTGGGTGCTTATTAAGCAGGTGTATTGTGTATTTGTGGTGGTGGACCATGTTTTAGGGTCGGGGTTTAGGAGGCCTTCTACGGTGAGAGGTGCGTTGAGTTCATCTGCTACTAGGGTTCTGGTTTGGGCTATGCTCGGGCAGTCTAGCAGTATGTGTTCCGTCGTGAGTAGGTGGCCGCATGTGCACATTATTGGGTTGGGGTGGACTAGGTATCTCTCGCCCCCTAATCGGATCCTCGATAGTCGTGACTGGTCTCTCCTCTTACCTATTAGGAGGGTGGGTGTATTGTTCAGTACCCTCGTGAGATTTTTGCGTCTTCCTTTTTTGTTCTGGTGGAATTCTTTTTCCCATAGTTTTTGGAAGGCGGGCCGGAGAGCATTTGACCGTTCATTTGCTGAAAGTGGTAGGTTGAAGAAGGTCGATTCTTGGTCGAGGCCTTTCTTCGCTACCCTGTCTGCTCGTTCGTTACCTGGGATTCCCACATGGGAGGGGACCCACATAAATTTGACTGTTTGGCCGCGTTCTGATGTGCCTCAAATTGAGGGTGTTTTAATAAATGGGGTTAAAGGCACGTTTGCGAGGACTCCGACCCACTGTGTACATTATCCAAAGCGTCACTCCTACCTCCAAGAGGCATAGATTCACACAGACCCCTGCAGGTACTGGGAAGCATGCGAATCTGTGTCTCTTGTTGGAAGAGATCAGTTCCAGAATTTCCCTCAAAATGAGGTGGGTGTTATTTGGGGGTTTAAACTCACATTTGCGACGATGACCCACTGGGCAAATTATCCACTCGAAAGTGTCAATAGGAGTGTGAGTTAGTATGTGGTTATCGCCAAGTTAGGGTCATTTAAAGTGGCTTGTTGACATGCCAGTTAATCAAGACATTGTCCACTGAGAAGAGTACCCTGGCCAGTCTTGGCTTAACACATTCCGCTCCAGGGCCGAAATCAGCAAATTTTGAAGCTGCCCCCTGAAGACTGTATTAACACTCTCAGTGGAAACAGATCGAGCGTGATAGTTCAAGGGTTGTGCCAGAATAGCTTGGCGCCTATGGGCGCCAAGCTATTCTGGCACAACCCTTGAACTATCACGCTCGATCCATGTCTTGCCGTGGCGTGTCGGAGTTGAATGAGTTAAACGTCCCAGATAGCACCATGAGGGACGGTTGCCGGACTGATGGAGCCGAGCTCATGTGAAGCTATGTATGCCTATTTCGCAAATGGAAATTGGATCAGATTTTAGTTTTAGGGGAAAAAAATCATACAGATACTCAGAAATACAATGCACTGCTTATCTGTCTTGGAAGAGAAGCGCAACGGTGCTCAATAAGAATGTTAACCCTTTGCGTGTCGGTAGCGGTTCTTGTCAAAACCGCTAGCGACACTGACGCGAAAGGTTACGTAGTGAATTGCATTTCTGCATGTATGTCAATTTAAAAACCAAAAATTTAATTATAATAATTTAATCTTTTTTAAGCGTGTTTCTTTGTTGTTGGATTTTTTTTTCATTTTACACGCGTACAGTCACTTTTTTATGTCTGGAAATGACAAAGGCTTTAGGGCTTAACTGTGTGCGTCAACCGGAAACAGACACCGGAATACGATTTCCTTTGCCCTGACGTATACAAAATGCGTTTTCACGATGTGTATTGATCAAAGCGCATTATTTATATCTTATAGTCACCGTAAGACGACGCAAGTCTGGCAAGTAATCACCTCGACAAAATTGAAGCGCTACCGACAGCCCAACGATTTCAGTTTTTTAAATTTTTTTTTAATATGCACTCTACTTCGTTTATAACAAGGTCGGCCACAACAAAAGTCACATATAAGAACACTTCTTTTTTTTTAACAGAGGTCCCGACAGCACACTTTCTACGTAATATACATTACTTCGCTTATAACAAACTTCGGATATTATAACAACAAGGTTATACCCAAGGTTTGCTGTACATCCCGGACAAAGCTGTGTCACCAAAGACGTCAGGGCCATCGACAGGAAGGCGAGCGAGCAAGTTACCGTCAGGATAATGCGTTGTGCCGGCGGATGACCTGAGGTGATATTCTGCTTGATTGATTGCGAGGGGAGATTTCTCACACGTTACTGGGGGCATTATCGCCGCTGTGAAATGTGGGCCAGATAAGACGTATCCATCACGTCACGCGGTCAGGGGAAAGGTCAACCTGACCCACCGCCTCTTAACCCTTTAGCTGCCAGCTGACGCAGATTGTGCTCCTGCGTTAACCCATTTACAGCAGGAGGTGGATCGACCATGATCATTCAAGGGAAGTGCCAGATTAGCTTGGCGCCGGACGGCACTTACCCTTGAATGATCATGGCCGTTCCGTCTCCTGGTACGCTGCTCATAGGTGACACCTCCATATTTGGGAACTGCAGACGCTGACGTGGCCCAGCCGTCCCAGGGACACGGATTCAAAGTGATGTCAGCACGAGGCTGCCCCCGTGGCCGCGGGGCGCATGATGATCTATGTCTCCTTCAGTTAGCTCGTGTTCATTTTTTTTCTCTCGGCAGAGAAGGGGTTAACGATTTCACTCCTGAACACGCGCACTGCAATAGGAGACGAATGGACCATGATAGTTTGAGGGTGGTGCTAGAATAGCGTGGCGCCTCTAGGTCACAGGTGTTTGTCCTGTTTAAACACGCAACAAATTAACCCGCTAAACAAGCAGTTTTTAGCCGTTCCATGCCACTGGACACTTTTTTTTTTTTTAATTTATTTTTAATAAACTGAAATCTTTGTTCTTTCAACAGACGCCCAAGGAACACGCAAGATGCAAAACTGATTTCAGCAAGAGGCACAGATCCTCATGAGCCCCCGCAACTGCGGGGGCTCATGAGGATCTATGACTCTTGCAGTTGGATCGTGTTCAATTTTCCACGGCAGTGAAGACGTTATTACGCAATCAAACTAATCAGCGAAACTAGCAGTTTTTTCCCCAATCTTCTTCTTGAAACTTGACTCTAGCTTTGCCTGACACTGAAGACCTCCTCCAAGTGAACAAAAACACCTCGGGCCGAAGAACTAATCAGCTGAACAAGCACTTTTCAGTCTTCTTTTTAAAAATAATAAAAGTTCTCTCTTGACTCTAGCTCTGACGCCGAAAACCCCCTCTCTCAACCCCCCCCCCCCTTCCGACCCCCCGTCCACCCTCCCCCTTATCCACCCCAAGTAAGCAAAACATCTTCGTGTTAAGGTCGGATGTATTTGGTCCACAGTCTTTTGTCTTCTTCTGACACCGAAGACCCTCAAGACACAGTCAGCAAAACATACACGGACCGAAACCAGTCAGTCGAAGTTTGTCCAGCGCACGGCGTGCGCTGGGCAAACTAGGGCTGACTTCGGCCCGACAATCATGTGCTCACTGGGCTCTATATATCCTGTGTTATCTTTTTCCCTTTCTATCTCTCAAAAACTGCTGGGGTTTTCGCCACCCCCAAAAATGGATCTGGCCACCCACCCAGCCTCACACCACGATCAAAATCCGCACACAAGCTGCACAAATCCTAAATGACCAACCCGATCTGAGAAAGAGACAGACATAGACTTTCTGTATAAATGAACTGGGGTCAGCTGCATGAGCGAGCTTAGTCCTGCGCCAGCCACTAAGCAATGTGCTCCGCTGTATCGGAGCACCTTGCTTAGTGGCTGGCCGGGACTAAGCTCACTCAGTCAGGCAGACTGACATCTGATCTGTCTCATCAGCGAGAAGGCAGAGACTTTCATGAGCCCCTACGCTTGCTTGGTGCCCATGAGAAGCCGTGCCTTTGTGGCAAGGTGGAAGGGTTCGGGATGGACCCAGGGGACGGGACGGGTCTCTCGCCGTTTGCTGTGACCACCCGGCCTTTGATCTCGCATTTAGTTGAGAGTGTATTTTCCTGCCCGCCGCAAAGATACACTCACTTGATCCAGGGAGTCATTTAGCCAAACCCTTTTTTTAGCCCGGCTGCAAAAGAGGTGCGTATAATATTCTCACGAACCGCAGCTGTCAAGAGGCCCTTTAAACCCGTCTGCAAGAGGCATAGATTCTCAAGAGGCCCTGCTGTCGCAGGGCCTCATGAGAATCTGTGCCTCTTGCTGGTAATACTCGGGTCATTTATATCTACATACTTCATACAAGGGCGACTATAATAAAGACGGATATAACAACGCTTGTTGAAAAGTCCCCAAACATTTTCTACGTCAATTACTTCGCTTATAACAAACTCCGGATACAACGGCAACAAAAAATGAGTCCTCGGGCGATTTGTTATAAAATATCTGAAGATGACTAAAATTTTTATTTGTTTTTCCCTTAGACAAAAAGATGATAAGATACATTATAATTATAGAAGCTTATGCCTGCACAGATATTAGTTATCTATTTCTTTCTTTTTTTTTTTTTAATTCAGATTCAGAATACTTGATCGTCCCTCCGTATTGGAGATTTTCTCTTCTCAAACGGCATAGTGTCTTAGCTTGCCCACAGCAGACTGTTAACATTCATACACACATGTGCCCGCTCTTGCTCGAAATACTTTGATTTACATCTATTCTCGTTTGAAGGGGAAGCCACTGGACTTTCAGCAGCTGACTGACTCGTCAAAGCGTAAAAAAAATTAAAATAAATAAAATTTAAAAAAAATCAAACACCGTCCCCCGCACACACACCAAAAAAAAAAAAAAAATCAAGGTTATGGGTAAGCGAGAAAAATTGGCACAATGTGTGTGTGTGTGGGAGGAGAGGCAGGGGGATAGGAGGCAGGGGGGTAGGGGGCAGGGGGGTAGGGGGAGGGAGTGACTGTCAAAGAAAAGGCCAGCATCAATGAAAAGGTGTATACAATTATTTCACGAGGGCACCTTGCCATCGTAAACGTAACCCCTTGACTGCCGATATAAAAAAGTAGACACGATCCAACTGCAAGAGACATAGATCCTCATGAGCCCCCGCTGTTGCGGGGGCTCATGAGGATCTATGTATCTTGCTGACACCACTTTGAATCCACCTTCTCTGGGCGGCCTCGGCTCTTCTGCGTTGAATTAACGAGGGCTGCAAACACAATCTGCGTCAACTGGCCGTGAAGAGGTCAAACCCGGGATTACTAACTCCTTTTAATGTCAGGATGTAAATGTGCCATACCCTACGAGCTTGAGGCACAGCTTCTCATGAGGATCTGTGCCTCTAGGAGATGAGCGCGTGTGATTAAAAAAAACAAGCGTGGCTTTGTAAAGATGAGATTCGCTGAGTCAAGGGTTTTATTGCAGTTTTATCTGAACGAACCAGGATGGTCCTTGAAGAAACTTTTTGGACGTGGACAACCTTTATATCATTGAACTGATCATGAATTGAATTGAAAATCGTTATTGTCCATTAAAAGTTACAAATAAAATTGATTTTTTTTCCTTCCGCTCACGTCATGCGAATAAACACAAACAAATAAAACGTATGTAGTGACATGCAAAATATTGTATAACACATCGGAGACGGCTAAAGACCAGCGACACTCAGCGGTGGGAGCCAAAATCGCCACAGACAAGCACACACACATTACAGCGACCCTCTCCAATAAGGATTAACAGTGCACATTGCCCCCTTCATAAATGTCCTTGGCATATATCTTATAATAATGATACAGAAAAGTGTCGGTAGCGGTTGTTTGTTTGTCTCTGTGTGTGTGTGTGTGTGTGTGTGTGTGTGTGTGTGTGTGTGTGTGTGTGTGTGTGTGTGTGTGTGTGTGTGTGTGTGTGTGTGTGTGGCAGGCAATCATCGCGACAAAAAACCGCTACCGACGCGCAAAGGGTTAACTTAACCCTCACCATTCGGAATACACCAGTGTGTGAAATAAGTTTGACTAAAATAGTTAAAGGGTAGTGCCAGAATAGCTCGGCGCCTCCAGGCGCCAAGCTATTCTGGCACCACCCTTGAACTAAAGCCATTGGTCTGTATCCTTATCTGTAAGTACTATAATGTAGCTTGCATATGGCAATGTACAAATTTGAAGCTTTTAGCCTCAGTATGATAATTATGGGGTAACCACAGTTTCCTTACGAAGCGTGCATGTCGACTCGTAAAAAGAAAGACTTTTGTGCTTCACTTCTCCTTCGTGCGTAGGAGGGTTCTCCCATTGTGTGCCGTGGACAATAGTACATCTCTGCTACGCGTGCCTGCTCACATGAAAAGAAGGGTGGAGTGTTCTTAGCTGAGGCAAGGCAACAACCAGAACTCGTTGCACCGGCGATTTTGAGCAGTTAACGCATTTCATCCTGAGGCTAATTTTGTAAAAAAAGTGCTTATTGTCCTACGAAGGTTACATTACTGATTAGGAGATAGATCAACTGCTTTAGTTCAAGGGTGGTGCCAGAACTTGGCGCCTGAGGCGCCAAGCTATTCTGGCACCACCCTTGAACTATCCAGTCAAATTTATTTCAAGCATTGGGTGGATCGGAATGAAAAGGGTTACAGTCCGCCACTGAGTAGGAAACTGTACAATGAATGGGGACTGAATGTGGCAAAAGCCAGTCAAAGAAAAAGTCAAAAGTATGAATGCACGAACTCTTGATAGTGGACTTTTTTTTTTTTTTTTTTTTTTTTTTAAATGAAGTTCATGACAAGACTATCGAGCTCTCGGATTGCCCTGCGAAGCCTACATCACAGCGCAGGAGAGATGTGGACCACGACAGTACAAGCTTGGTGCTTAGAGGACGTAAGGTCCAACATCAACGATCAGTACGCGTGTATGTTACCCCATATCACACTGAGGCTAAAGGCTTCAAATTTGTACACTGCCATATGCAAGCTACATTATAGTACTTACAGATAAGGATATAGACCAATGGCTTTAGTTCAAGGGTGGTGCCAGAAGAGCTTGGCGCCTAGAGGCGCCAAGCTATTCTGGCACAACCCTTGAACTATTTTAGTCAAACTTATTTCACACGCTGGTGTATTCCGAATGATAAGGGTTAACCAAAGACTGAGGCTGAAAGATCCAAGTCACTGACCAACAGTTTTTGTTGTTGTTGTTGTTTTTCTTAAAAGTCAGCAAAAACAGGACCAACAAATAATAACCAGCACAAAAATTTGATTCAGTCATCATCCCGTATAGCCTATTAAGCATTCCCAACCGGCATTCTTCGGAAATTAAAAGCTCAAAACTGAGATTAGCGCAAAATTGTGTTTCGACGAAAACAGTGAATTTAAAGCCTCAACAAACATAAGATATCGCATGTTTGTTCGGTCTTTAATTCACCGTTTGCTTCTCTTTTTTTAAAAACGTAAAGATTATAACTACTTCTCATTTACGGAAATAGTCTTTTGATTTTACGTCGTCTTCATAAATCTCTTTGTCCAGGGTGTTTGTTCAACTTAGTGAGAAGCGCCTTGAACGTTCGGTAAACTTTGTGTCCTTGATATTCCCAAGCGTATCATTTTTCTGTGTTATTTTTTTCTACTTTTTTTTTTTTTTTTACATCGACGGCTGCTAATCCACTGCGTAAAGGTCCTCGGGTCGACGACGGCCGCAGTCGGCCCGCGCACAGCCGTGCGCGGGCCAACTGCGGCCGTCGTCGGCCCGAAGGCCTTTTGCTATCGAGAAAGCTCTTCTTCTTATTTTTTACACTGATGACTGGACTCGTAAAGCATAGCATAATTACTGTATATTTAATTCGCGCTGCTGTTTGCTTTTATTATTATCAGTTTTTTCGGGAGGGACAAACCGGATGGCCAATCTATTATGAGTTAAGCTTTTATCCCGTAATAAAAAGAGTGTCAAGTTTCAAGCACTGAGTGCAGCGCATTGTGTTTGTAAAGCATTAGGCCCTATGTATATTCTGGCTTACGTTTACATTTATGTCTTTTCATTGGAAAGAAAGACTGGGGGAAAAAGCCTTTTCCGGTGCAGCACACTGTGCTTTTCAAAACTTGAATACATAAATCGGTTGGGCAACAAGTGACCCCCCTTAAGCTCCTCCGAACTGCCTAAAAAGTGTCCATTCAATGGCTGCTTGTATTTCAAACCCCAGAGTAATCAAAACCCCGTCCTGCGTCAAAATCACGTCAAGTCTTTGTGAGGGAGGGGTTTGGGGTTTAAGTGGAAGGTATACCTCTATACGCAAATGATCCACGGGTCTAGAAGTCTCGCTGCTGACGACAACCCGGTGTTCTGTTGCTTACTCGGAGGTGAAGCTCAGAGCCAGCCAATTTACCGAATTACGCCGCAGTCATTCAGGCTGTCTAGACAAACTCTGACCCTGTGCAAGAGGCATAGATCCTCATGAGTCCATGCGGATGCAGGGGCGCACGAGGATCTATGCCTCTTGCCGAAAAATAAACTGTTTATTTACTCACATCACTTCTTACAGAGAGAGAGAGAGAGAGAGAGAGAGAGAGAGAGAGAGAGAGAGAGAGAGAGAGAGAGAGAGAGAGAGAGAGAGAGAGAGAGAGAGAGAGAGAGAGAGAATGGGACTTTAAATGCGACTGGTCTTAAAAATCACCGACGTGCAGCTTTGTTGACTTCAAACATTGGAAGTCTGATTCAGCGAAAGACTACCCTTTTCTTGCGAGAGTCACAGAGCCTCATAAGACCCGGCAGATGCAGAGGCTCGTGAGAATCTGTGCCTATTGCGTACCTTACCTATCCCCACCAAAACTGCACTTTTCCCCCCTGTCTTATGCATACCTATTGAAATATTTTACAGTTGAAGTAGGTCATTTAAATTTATTCCCTCTCTGAAAGTGGCATAGATTTTCATAAGCCCCTGCAGCCGCACGGGCTCATGAGAATCTATACCTCTTGCAATTATAAAATAACACAAAAATCTACGCCTCTTGTTTGTCTAATTTACATCTGTGAACCAACTCAGCTGAAGGAGGTCGTGAGTTGTTAAAGGTCTTACATGAACGTTCGTATCACCTTTTAACTCCTTCAGCCCCGACACGCCACAGCAAGACATGGATCGAGCATGATAGTTCAAGGGTGGTGCCAGAATAGCTTGGCGCCCCTTGAACTATCATGCTCGATCTGTGTCTAGAATTGTAATACTGTCCCTTCAGAGGGCAACTTCAAAATGTCCTGGGGTAGAATGTGTTAAAACACACTGATGTTATCTTCCCACCGGAAACAAGTGTAATCGCCAGACAAAGATCTCTTTTTTTTTTCACCCCACCTCCACCTCTCTCCCGTTTCACAACACCTCCCCGGCCCGTCCTCCTCGCAACACTTCGTGTGTGAAAAGGTTGATTCATAGTTTACATAGGTTTTACCCATTCAGTTGCTGAGTCCATGACACAAGAGTGTTGGAGGGTCCATGGTTATAAATTTACGAAATACAGATCAAAAGATTGCCTGCCAAGCGGGTAAAAAAATTAATAAAAAGAAACACGCTTAGAAAAGACAATTACATTACTACGTTAAATTAATATTTCTGAAAACAGACATTCAAACAAGTACACAATGTGCTGCTTATCTCTTCTTTGGTGATCACCAAAGAAATGATAAGTTGAACACTGCATAATTGTTTGTATGCCTATTTTGAAAAAGGCCTAAAATATTAATAAACTGTGTTGTAACTATCTTTTATAAGCATGTTTCTCTCTTACTTGGGATTTGTTTCATACGTTTACGTTACAACACACATAACAAGAGGTGAAATGCAGCATACAGTATAAGTACCGTCAAACTGAAAATAAATGTAGTCAAACCTGTCTAGGCGACAAACTGTATAAAGCGACCACCTGACTACGGAGACCACACATTCATGACCATGTGAAGGGTGACCACTAAGGTGACCTCGTGCGTCTGATGGAGGGCGAGTAATAAAGGTATACTGAAAGTAAAACTGTCATCTTATATTTCTCCAGACCGTACGAGTGCATTTACTTTTTTGCTCTTGCTTTAAGAACCATTGCTTGATGAACCATTAATAGTGACCATAAATAGTGACGATTTAATGGTTCATAACGTATTATTCTGTTAAGGGTAATGGTTCATATGATCAGCTGAACTGTTGATCTGTTAAAGTTAATTGCCCATCCAGAACATAATAGTCCATCAAGTAATGATTTGTTAATCGAGCTGGTTCATCACATAATAAACTGTTAAGCTTAATGGTTCATACAATTAACTGTAGATCTGTTAAACAAACCAATGGCTCATCACACAAAGAAATATTGAACTCATTAAGAACAACCCACCTATTTCCCAAATTTGGAGGTGTCATCTAACGACTATACACCTGATAATTCAAGGGTAGTGCCAGATTAGCTTGGCGCCGCCAGGCGCCAAGCTAATCTGGCACTACCCTTGAATTATCATGGTCGACCCATCTCCTGCTGTAGTGCGTCAGGGCTGAATGGGTTAAATTTAATGGTTCATCAAACATGCGTAGGCAATGTATGCAGATTTGTACCAAAACACGAAAGATTCTAGCAAGCGCAGCAAAGTTGAGTGATTCAAAGACTCTTCGCATCTCTCTCTTTATGAACGCTGTTAAAGCACCTTTTCACATTACTGTAGACTTTACTTAACTTCGCTCCGTCAGGTCAAGTTATAGCAACTTATCCTCATAGCAGTCTCTCCACCACCTCCTCCCATCTGCAAACTGCACAGACTCTCACACGCCCATTACCCGCAAGGGTCTCACGAGAATCTATACTAAAGATGGGAGAAATTTAAATCTCACAAACTTTTTCATCCTCAGACTGAGAAAATGTGCTGGTCTGTGATTTTGGACCTTAACGCTATAAGCTTTAAGGGGCCAAAATCACAGACCAGCACACAAAAAGTCATTCAACCCCACCGCAAGGTTTAAGCACGTCGTTTGTCCCCCCTCAAATTTCTTTTCTTCATTTTTTCCTCTTCTTTTTCTTTCTTCTCGTACAATATTCATTCACAAATTCGGGTAAAGTGCGCAATGCTGAATGTGTGTTCCGCTTCTGGCGACGTGACTGGAGTAAAAAGAGCGATGAATAATATTATTTGATTACTCAGCTGAATGGTGTTGGACGATTTTTATGCAACCCGCAGCTAGCCTTGACATGCAGCGCAAATAACACTTTTTTCGCCTTCTTTTTGTCGCCTTTAAGTCAGCAAATTTCACACTTCTGCAAGAGGCATGGATTCTCATATGACCCTGCTGTCGCAGGGGCTCATGAGAATCTATGCCTCTTGTTGGAACGGTATCGGCCATATTTGCATCCTTCGGCGAAAGGGTCATGCAATTGTACTTTTTTCTTCTCTTTTTTTTTTCCTTTTTTTTTAATTTAACCCTTATCATTCGGAATACACCAGTGTGTGAAATAAGTCTGACTAAAATAGTTCAATAGTAGTGCCAGAATAGCTTGGCGCCTCT
>BTPG01000007.1:102122004-102162004 GCA_036245525.1 Semisulcospira habei | reverse complement strand
TTGTGCCTTTAAGGTTTGTTTCTTCTCCTTTCAATGTCGTAAAAACTGAGACGTAACTGGGAGGGTTTGTCCGAGGGGTGGGAGTGGAAACAGTGGCTGGGAGTGACTACCCGGCCGATCCCTTGGTTGAAACAACGATCACACCGGCATGGTTGGTTTAGCCCTTATCATCCTGATACTCCCACTGCTTGAAATGAATTTGACTGATGGTTCAAGGGTGGTGCCAGAATAGCTTGGCGCCTCTGGAGAACTAAAACAGTTGATCTATCTCCTAATCTGTAGTGTAACCCTTCTTGGGACAATAAGAAATTTCTTTTTCTTTCAAAATCAGCCTCAGGATGTAACGGGTTAACGATTCCATGTATTATTGTAAAACCTGCCAGACGTCACCAACTCTCCCTACCCCCACGCCCACCTCCACCACCCCCCCCCCCCAGGCCCTCCCCACCTCCTCCCCTGCCCCTTCCGCTCGCTACACGTAGAAAAGATATTTCTACCATGTGAAGGCAAAAGACAGCAAGTCCATACTTGTGAAAAGCGCGATATTTTTTAACCCTTTTAGCCCCGGATCACTGCAGCAGGAGATGGCTTGACCATGATAATTCAAGGGTAGTGCCAGATTAGCTTGGTGCCTGAAGGCGCCAAGCTAATCTGGCACTACCCTTGAATTATCATGGTCAAGCCATCTCCTGCAACTGGCACATAGTCGTTAGGCAACACCTCCAAAATTTGAGAAATGGGACCTTGGGGCTAAACGGGTTAATTGTAATGCAATGAAAATCTCCCTTTTTCACAAAAAATGCAAAAGTCCATTTTTGTGAAAAGAACAGTTTTCATTTTTGTTTTTAAAAAAGAAGAAAAAAAAAGGGTTCTTTTCTGTTCTACGTTGTTTCCATATCACCGAGAAGAAGGGTCTTTGATCCGAAACGTCGTGTTTCTTGTTTCTAACTTAAAGATTTTTCAACCTCTAATTTCTGTTTTCCTTTCACATGAAACCCTTGCGGCAACAGTTTTAGTATATAACAGTTTTCATTGTAAATGCAATGCAGTCACACAAAAATGAGTAAGACAGTATGTTTATTTTGCGAAAAGCGGGATTTTCATAGTAATACCCCAACAACAAAAAAACTATTTTCACAAAAACAGACTTGTCATTTGTCACAAGGCAAATTTCTGTGTGGATCAGAGCCATTTCCCTGAGTACGGCCTGTGAGTAGTTTCGAGCGATAGTCCCGCACATAACACCTTTAGTGAATGTGCACTGCATCTGAACGCGAGGTAAAGTGGCTAATAAGTGAAATGTCAACGGAAGCACGGTGCGGGGGCTACGGGGTGTTGCCGCTGTTTGAAGTAAGTTACCTAGTCAAATATAGCACATCGTAGGAGCTGGCAGAAGCAGTCAATATAAACTAATGAATGTTTTATTTTTCACAGCACATTTAAAAGAAAAAAGGACAAAAATTAATAAAAAGAACAAAAAGGCATGGCAAGGCGTGGCGATGCGAAACGAAACTAAACGAAACGAAATGAAACGATCCGATCCGATCCGATCCGATCCGATCCGATCCGAACCGAACCGAACCCGAACGAAACGATCAGATCCCAAACGAACCGAACCGAACCCAAACAAAACGAAACGAAACGATCCGAAACGATCCGAAACGATCCGATCCGATCCGCTCCGCTCCGATCCGCTCCGAACCGAACCGAAAACAAACAACTTTCTTGTATCGTTAAAAGAGCTAAAAATACTGAGTAATATCGATCCTTCTTCAGATTTACTGAGCCCCTTAACTTCTCGATACCGAAATGCGATAGTGATGTAGTCAGTCAATAATGGCCAAATGTCCGACATCACTGACCAGCAAATACGGTTTTGTAAAATACTGTTTTTCAATGTAGCACGTTGAATAATGCCAGACGTGACTGTGCGGCTTCGCTGATCGCAATGCACGGGGAAACCCCAATCGCTCCTAACAGGACGAAAAAACGACCAGCCAAATTAAATGTCTTCGAGTTGTCCACGGAGATGAGCTCACTTATTTGTTTTTCGCCAGAAGACCAAACACAGACGTGCTAAACGGATACTGACCTTTGAGTCAGCCGGGTCTCCAGTTCCAGTCAGCAAAATTCCCTCGTGCGGACGTCGGCCGTAGTTGGCCCGGCCTGTGCCGGGCCAACTACGGCCGATGTCCGCCCGAAAGAATTTTGCTGACTGGGTTCATTGCTTAGTCACAGAACCTTACCATCCCAATTTAAACAGACAGTTAATAAGTCCTCTCAGAAAAGGAAAAAAAAATCCCAGAATAGGGTTGATGGCAAACACGCAGTTTGTTTGAAACCGTTTCCAAATGTTGGTTTGTGTGCGAGTTTTTTTTTGGGTTTTTTAAGTCGCTGAGTCAGCTCAAATATCACTCCTTGAAGTCCTTTTACTGACGCTTGTACACGAGGACGTAAACGCCGTAGCTACTGATATTTACTGGTAGTCATTATGCGAATAACAAGGTCATGACGTTGTGGTAGTTTTCACTACTTGAACTCTTGAAAAGATACACCGAGTGACACTGGATTACTTCCACACCTTCCACTGCTGTGACATAGCCATATATAACTGCAGGTGCAATGTATCCGCACACACGCACACAGGGTCGTCACGCACGCACATACACGTACACAGGCACGTACACACACACATACACACTGAAGTAGGCACGCACAAGCGCACCCATGCAGGCACGTACGTACACACGCACGCACGCACGCACGCACACAAATACGCAAACACACGCACGCACACAGAGGCACTCACAAGCACACTCACTCACGCACCCACAAACACGTGCACACAGAGGAACACGCACACGCACACACTCACAAGCACGCACACTTACATCCACCAATGCACACACGCACTCACACAAGCACTCACACTTACATCATCTAAGAATGCACACACGCACTCACACGCACAGACACACATAAAGACACATACACGTGCACCTACCCGCCCACGCAGGCAAGTACTCACACACGCAAACGCACACACACGCAAACGCACACACACACACACACACACACACACACACACATACAAACACAAACACAAACATAATTATACATCCTGTCTCCCCCCCCCCCCCCCTATACACACACACACACACACACACACGCGCGCGCGCTAATCTCTGACCGCGAACCCGGTGTGAAATTACGTCAAATTGCCCACTTTAATGTTTGGGACCGGTGACAAAGAATGACACGGACACCACATCAAAAGGAAGAGTCCCGCCGAGTCAGTCAGACAAACGTTTTTTTTTCCGATAAACAAAAAATCCTCGGGCCGGACGTCGGCCGCCATTGGCCCGCGCGGACGTGCGCGGGCCAACGACGGTCGACGTTCGGCCCGATGACTTTTGCACACTGCCGGGGCCGGTGTCACATCAAACACAACCATCCGTAAAGCGTCCCGCCGCGAACAGTCGCACACACTGAATGGCCCAACACCCAAATAAAAGATATACAGTCGCCGAACACTTGTATACGCTGAGTAAAACAAAATATCTAGGCCTACATGTAATGAATAAAGTATCTTACATATAAACTGTACTGACACTGGGTATGTTTTTCATCCTGAATTACCAAAACAAATCCTACACTGTTGTGAAAAGCAGCACACACACAATGACCTAAATATAATAATAATAATAATAATAATAATAATAATAATAATAATAATAATAATAATAAGATAATAATAATAATTATACTAGCATCGTAAACGGAATACAACTGGAGCGAAGAAAATCTCGTACTTTGACAATTAAACAAGGTGAATGAACAAAACGTTTAGATATAAATTGTACACTGCGTATGTCTTTCATCTTGAATTACGAAAAAGGCAAAATAAATTATAGGCTGTGAAACTGAGCACTACACACAAAATCACGTAAAATAAAAAATTAATTAGGTCTATATATCGCACACTTAACTCATTCAGCCCGACGCACGTATTTCCCAAATTATGGAGGCGTCATCTAACGACTATGCACCTGTTGCAGGAGATGGATCGACCATGATAATTCAAGGGTAGTGCCAGATTAGCTTGGCGCCGACAGGCAGGCGCCAAGCTAATCTGGCACTACCCTTGAATTATCATGGTCGACCCATCTCCTGCTGTAGTGCGTCAGAGCTGAATGGGGTAACAGATCTGTAGCGAAGGAAATCTCCAACTGTGACAATTACACAAAATGTGAACAATACAGCACTTTGGTTTGAACATGTGTGTGGTTTTTTTGTGTGTGTGTGGTTTTTTTTTTTTTAATGTTCGTCAAAATGTATATGGCAGGTCTAGAACCGACGTTTGATAAAAATAGAACCCGTCACAACTTAACTTGATTATAGTTCTTAAGGTTTGCTTGCCGCCATGCATTGTTGTATATTTTACTGCCCAGAAAAGGAAATGTGACGAAAGGTGTCCGTAATCTGACGATATAGTCCCGCATGACAAAGTGGTGAAACAAAGTTTCAGTTGCAGTCCTCTCATACACACTTTATTTTTCCAGGTCAGTCCGGGCGATTCTTGTGTCCACACGATCTCATGACGCTACGCCCAAAAGAGCAATACAAATGAGAGAGAGAGAGAGAGAGAGGAGAGAGGAGAGAGAGAGAGAGAGGAGAGAGAGAGAGAGAGAGAGAGAGAGAGAGAGAGAGAGAGATGATGAATCTTTATTTATTCAGGATAAAGCTATTAGGCAACTCAATGCCTGTCTTACAAGCTGTCCTGTAAACAAACAACATAACAGGAAAATAAACATAGCATGCAAATAATAACAATAATAATAATAAGAAGAAGAAAACCTACGGAAAAAAACAAACACAATAGGTCAGTGAATCAATGAAAGGGGAAAAAAAGCGAGAGAGAGAGAGAGAGAGAGAGAGAGAGAGAGAGAGAGAGAGAGAGCCGGAGAGAGAGAGAGAGAGAGAGAGAGAGAGAGAGAGAGAGAGAGAGAGAGAGAGAGAGAGAGAGAGAGAGAGAGAGAGAGAGAGAGAGAGAGAGAGAGAGTTATACATTCAACGACCTATATCACACCTATTAAGACCGTTACCTACACATGAGTCCCGGACACCCGTGAATACCATGTGCCGCGCATTCACACAGAGAGTCTTATTTCCAACGGAGAAACAAATAACCATCTCATCCTTTCATCAGGCCCCTTAAACCTGCAAGAGGCACAGATTCTCATGAGCCCCTGCATCGCAGGGGCTCATGATAATCTGACCCTCTTGCACTATAGTAAGGGTCAGCCTCTTAGTACATCCACGCTCCTAAAATTGGCAAAGCTCTCAGCGGTTTTAAACCTGCGTGTAGAAAAGCATCTCTAGTAAATAACTGCTACTGAGTATTGGTAAGGGCAATCGGACAGGATAATAAACGGGGTTTAGTTTTTTCTTCCTATCTCCTTCACTGCCGGAACACGACAAGAATCACGCAAACGCAAGAAGCATAGATCCTCATGAACCCCCGCAGTTGCGGGGGCTCATGAGGATCTATGCCTCTTGCTGAAAGAACTTTGCATCCACGTTCTATGGACCGATTGATTTCTTTGGCGTTCATAGAAGACAGCTTTCTGCGATCACTAGCAGCGACGTGGTTCAAAGTGGAACAGGAAAAAACACGTATGTTTGTATTTGCAACGCCGCAACACCATGTAGCGTTGACGAATGGAACCGTGTCAAAAGTCGAGATATATTCTACCATCTGAATCAGGTCAAATACGACAGAATCCATCAAGTTTTAAGCGAACGCCCTCATGAACGGTCACCTGTCAATAAAGACCATCATTTAGGTGGCTGTAGCCACCTAAATGATGGTCTTTAATGACAGGTGACAAATTTTGCCATTCAGAACATCTCTTGATAGAGATAGTACTTGTCTTTTAGGACCATTTTTTTATTTTAGAAGAACATTTGTGGCTGCTCAAGACATGTTTTACTGTAATACTGAGAAACGACTACACGATATAAAGGGCGCTCATTACAGACATATTAACATGAGTGACTGTGATAGCTCGATGACTGGTGCTGTCACGGTCAGTCCGCCTCAAACAACAGGCATGTACACTAGTGGTGCTGAAACAGAGAACTATCTAGTGGCGCAGGAAGATATTCAGTTTTCATTCGGGAAGCCCAGCGTGCCTGACATGTTACTTTCCTTCCAGTCGAAACTCAAAGTGAGGGGGCTGTGGGGGGAGGGGGGGGGGCGTGGGAGGGGATGTGGGGAAAGGGGGGATGTGGGGAAAGGGGGGGGGGGTGTGTGAGAACAAACCAACCTAAGGCAGTCCATAGTCCAAAAGCTCAAAGCCAAGAGAGAATTGGGGGGGGGGAGGGGGAGGGTGACGAGTGTATGGTGGACCAGGCGCTACCAAAAGATCAAAATCGACATGATTTTTTTCTCCAAACCTATTTTTCCTCCAAAACAAAATATTTTCTCTAAAAATCTTACCCCCCCCCCCCCCCCCGACACACACACACACCCTTCCCCCTGCATTTTCTTTGGGGTGGCCAAAACAACAGCCTCGGTTCCTACGTCACTGATCTGGAAACAAAAGTTCGTTCAAATTACTGGTAAGAATGGGTAACCTTTAAACTTGTTTTAAGGGGTGGGGTGGCGGAGGGAGGGAGGTGGACGAGAGGGGATCTTTTTTGTTTTTGATCGGACGTTAAGCATTTGCGCAAACCTTTCTTCTTTATTGCAACACACGTGCCTCCAACATTGCAGACCACCCTACGAACAACGACCAACCCACCCAACCACCCACACGCACGCACACACACACACCTTCCGATACAAAAGTGACATTTCGCAGAACCCGCCGTCGGTACCCTTACCACATCTAGCATTGCGTCGGTAAGCAAAAGGTCCTCGGGCCGACGTCGGACGCAGTTGGATGGCGTACGCGGGCCAACTGCGGCCGACTTCGGCCCGATGGCCTCTATTTTTCTCACCAGGACCCCGGCCTATAATAGACTTACACCCATCTCATATCCTTCACCTGAAAACTTTGATAAAAACTAAAATCAGCGCGAGGCATAGATCTCATGAGCCCCCGCTGTCGAGGAGGCTCATGAGGATCTATGCCTCTTGCAGACGGGAAGCGTTTTCGTAAAGGGACTGCATGCAGCGTCTTCATGGGTTTTCTGACATCAAAACCTGGCCTTTAAGGGGCGTAACTTTTTGAGCTTCCGTCCACAAATATCAACATAAGCGGGAGAGTTACACAAAGAAGGGAGCTAAATTTAGTCTGACGTAACGCTGAATGGGAGGTTCTGTCGAAAAGTTATTGAGTCTGGCATCACCCTTGATCTAACATGACCAGTCGATTAGTACGTTGTGGGCCAAGGCCTCTCGGTTGCATAGTTTAATAATTTGACGTAACAACGGCTTTGCATTGGGCAAATTTGTTTAACCCATTCAGCCCTGACGCACTACAGCAGGAGATGGGTCGACCATGAAAATTCAAGGGCAGTGCCAGATTAGCTTGGCGCCTGTCGGCGCCAAGCTAATCTCGCACTACCTTTGAATTATCATGGTCGATCCATCTCCTGCAACAGGTGCATAATCGTTAGATGACGCCTCCAAAATTTGGGAAATACGTGCGTCGGGCTGAATGAGTTACTAGTGATGCAGCCAATCAACGGTGACAATTCGCGTCACGTGTTCACAAACTTGAACAGCTCGCAGGCAACACGTCGCCGCACGGCTGATGCAACTGCAAAGCAACTACATCCCTACGTGTACTACGAGTGTCTTAATCTAACTCTGTCCAGAACCACCAGCCGGCTGAACGTGCACCGCACGCGCCAGTGACGGCATCTGGCCAACGTGACGCGGGTCACAAGGTGGGCCACCCGCCGCGCCATCAGGCTCCCCTGACCCCAGACGACCCGTGAGGGCGGGGCCGACGGTTGACTCAGGCTGCGAAGAACAACACCCCTGCACGCAAAAGGTCCTCGGGCCCGAAGACGTTTTTGCTACTGGGGACCCGCACTGAAAAGTCACTGAATGACAAGTAAACCCTTCCACTAGGGCACAGATCCTCATGAGCCATTGCCGCACAGAGGATACTTTCTATCCTGTTGAGAGAGAAAATCAGAACAGACGTTCCGATATCAGAAATAGGTCTAAACTGCACTGAAGTGTTTCGACGATAACAGTGGTGTAAAAACCCGGACAAAAAGGCGTTATCGCATGCTTGTCCGGGCTTTCAAGCCACTGATTGCGTCATAACTGAGACGTGAGGTTTTTTTTTTTTTACCTATTTCTGGTTTAAGAAACACCTCCAATGTGGCGGGTTTTTTTCTTTCTCATATGACATGAACGAGGACTTGAGGTTGAGCCTGAGCCTGATTGTGTAAATGCCACACGATCGGCCCGGCACCCAAACATGCACGACAGTGACGTAGGAAGTGTTTCAGGGAAAAGATCTGTCTAATATATCAAAAGAAATGTTGCGACAATCTCTTGTTAAGGTCCGGATTGCTGACCTAGTTCAAACTTGCCGGCCAGTGGTGAAGGATGAGGAATGGCAAAAACTTATTTTATCAATACAGAAAAGGCCAGTGCGGAAGGTATGCCTCATAAGAAAGATGCACGCATGACAAAAATATACTCTCGCCATACTAGGTGCCGTCCCTGGTATGACTCTGTACACTGAGAATGCGGCACACAAACGTGTTAACTCATTGTGCCCGAGGTACGAAATACCCACATTTTGGAGTTATCCTCCGAGGACTGCATTACAATTCACTGAGCCAGATGGAGCATGATAGTTCAAGGGTGGTGGCAGAATAGCTTGGCGCCTATGGGCGCCAAGCTATTCTGCCACCACCCTTGAACTAACATGGTCCAGCCATATCTTGCTGTGGTGTGTCGCGGACAGAATGAGTTAAGAGGGAAAACAGCCAGAAGAACCCCTCAGGAGTGTTGCCGCTGTAACTTCCCGTGTGTGGGCCTGTACTGCCGCAGCAGGCGTTGTCCAACAACAAAACACCGGAGTCCCATAGGCCCATGTTTTCTCGACAATCACGGATGCCTCTAACCTTCCCCAAAGGTTCCTACGCCACTGACGTGCATACAGAGACCAAACGCGGACTTTGCGCCAAAAGTGAACTCAGCTTTACTACAGAAACGAGCCGCAAGAGGCAGCCTGTCCGCAAGAAGCACAGATCCTCACGGGCCCACGCGACTGCGTGGGCCCATGAGGATCTATGCTTCTTGAAGATGGTCAGCTGCGTGGGATCATGAGGATCTTTGCTTTTTTTTGCGGCTGGGCGATGCTCCAGAGTGAAATAATACAATGATAAAAAATAAATAACAAAAGAGAATGGAGGCATATACATACACCAGTTTGTCTGGAGTGCGTCAACTAGGCCAACAAACATCACGTGCCAACACAATGTTTCAACTGACAAAGTTGCAACACAACGTGAACGTTGGTCTGTGACTTGGGAGTTACGTCTCGCCCTCCCTTTACCCTCCCCCCCTCCCTCTTCCCCCCCCCCCCTCCCCCCTCCCCCCCTCCCCCCCCCCCCCCACACACACACATACTTTCTCGCTGCATACGCTTTGAATTACGAAGGAGTTTGCTGTATTGTTATTGAGTCCTAAGCTAGCCCAGGTCTGGGCGCACGTCGCTTTCTTTATGGGAAAACAAAAATCGAGAGTCGGTCATGAGGAAATGCTGCCCCTTTACGTGAAAACCAAGATTTTAACTGCATTTTAAAAAAAGAAAGAAAGAAAAGATTTTCATTGTAACAAAATAAAAAATTTAGCTTTTCACAAAAATGGATCTACTATCTGGGGCAGAACTGACCTATGCATGAAGTCAGAATCAGGAGAATGGTGTACCAGTGCATGCGTGCGTACATGTGCGTATAATGTGTCCGTGCGTGCTTGCTTGCACGTGAGTGTATGTGTGCGCGCGTCCGCACGCGCGCATCTGTGTCACTGGGTGCGCGTGCGCATGCATGGGCACAAAGTTCTTTCCTATTACCAAATCCAGGCCAAAAAGGTGACTGCGAAGCGTGTAAAGTGCAGAGAACTTCCCAAAGATGAAAGAAACACGCTTAGAAAATCGCTTCAAAACAGACATACAAACAGGCACTACGATTTGAGATGCAATTCATTGACCTGAAAATTAATAAACTGTATTGTAACTGTTTTCTCAAAGAGTTGGGATTTTCTCTCCTTCTACCAATCTTTGCAAAACACTACCCACAGAGCAAAGGGTCATCAGGCCGACGTAGACCGCAGTTGGCCCACACACAGCTGTGCTGTGCGCGGGCCAACTGCGGCCGACGTCTGCCTGATGACACTTTACTTGCTAGTAATCGGCGGTACAATATGACCCCAATCTGCGACCACAGAAAAAAAAAAAAGAGCCACGGATGAAAAGAATCGGCGACAAAATGCAGCAAAATCCACATGAGCCCGCATAACGCGAAAATCCCAACACAACTATTGAACAACTGTGACATTAAAACAGCCCCGGCGCCCTAATCTCGTCATTCGGAATCCAGAACACGTTTCCCTCACAAATAAACGAAGAAGCACGTGACTCTGTGCGATGCTTTCGGCGTTACTGTTAGCATAGATGCGTTTAGTTCTTTGACAATGGTAGCATTCATGCTTGGATAAGGCCTAACTCCGCGGACGTATTTGATAGGGAGGGAGAGGGGGGGGGGGTTGTGGTCCTTCCAGAGGTTCTGGAAGCCAATCAACCCCCAAAACGTGAACAAAAAAGAAGAAGGTGAGAGAGGAGGAATGTAAAGAAATAAACACAACAGAAATCGTTTCAGATGTTATTGTGTTACTTTTTTTTTTATATAAAGTAGTCGCGTAATCGGTGATGCTGTGACCCGAATATTTCCGACGCCCCCATTTCCATCCCGGCTTGCATTGAAATGGTGGCAGTTGTTTGACTGGGTGATTCGTTTAACCCTTTGACTCCCCGAACTCGATGACTCCACCAACCCCCCCCAACCCCCCAAACCACAGACCTGTGCACATGCATATAGGCTACACAGGCAGTGATTCAGCTTCCCCCGTCCGGTGCATTAGCTTCCCCCACATTCCGCCTTCAGACGGCCATCCCATATTAGTCGCCTGCTCTGCGGTGACAAAAAACTGAGCCCTCAGGACGACTGAATTCCCAAATGTTGGGGTTGCCCTCAAAAAGACTACACTAATACAGTTCCGTAGATACATCGATATGATAGTTCAAGAGTGGTGCCAGAATAGCTTGACTCTCGTGGGTGCCAAGTTATTCTGGCACCACCCTTAAAACTATCATGGTCGATACACATCTTGTCGTCGCATGTTAGGGCTGAATGGGGTTATACCCTAGTACTGAACTAACTGTTTGGTGCATTACCGGTCAGTGACGGAACCATGCAAGCTCGGGCGGTATAGCTGGCCCGCAAACTAGGTATGACCAAACGGAAGCCCGAGGACCATTTGCTCACCAGGAACGGGGCCGCGTTTCAGTCCACAGATGGAAAAGGCCATGCAAAACCAGACCAAATGGCGTTTCGCACTAAACGTCAGAGAGGTTAAAATTTTAGATGCAAAACCTCACGTGACCTTTTACCACACAGACACAGATATAAATGACCCAAAAAACAAGAGGTATAGATCTCATAAGCCTCCGCATGCTGCAAGGCATTCATGAAGATCAGTTCTTCTACTAGACGCAAGGCCGCTTTGGGAATATATAGTGTACGGTTTAAATTGCCACTTGCTTGTCGGCGCTTCTTTGTTCTAAGGCCTGCGAAATGTCACTGCAGGAACAATACACGAGTTCAGTTAAGTTTCTAGACGTTTTATGTAACCTTTTGCAGAACCACAGGCTCAAACCCCCGAGAACTTACAGCGTCTGGAGAGGGGAAGATATATATATAGGTCATCATGTCTAGCACGCCATTGGCTAGCCAGGACTACGTGAATAGACTCCAAATAGTTTAGGTGGCCAAGATCCGAGTGAAATTTGTAATGATATTTTATCCCTTTAACCGATTGGCTAGCAAAGACTACATGAATATATGGTCCATATAATTATATAGTTTGGGTGGCCAAGATCCGGACGGAAAATCGTAATATTTCACAAGCTGATACCCCATGTGCAACTGAAGAGCGATTTTAGCCGATCATTACCACCAGCAAGAGGTATAGATTCTCATGAGCCCCTGCGTAAGCAGGGGCTCATGAGAATCTATGCCTCTTGCCAGACGGCAGGGGGAGGTGAGCGAGGCAATCACTGTAAGAGGCGTGCCTCAGATATGCCTGTTTACAGCTACATCTATTTACAGACGTGGCGCAAAGCTGTGATTTGGGCATTTGCAGGCACCTCAGACATTTTGTGTTTGTCGTCAAAAAGGGTGACATTCTGAAACAAAATAACGCAATCCATCTGCAAGAGACGGGGATCCTCGCGGGCTTTCGCTGTGGCCGGCATTTGACACTGAAGACACGCCGTCTCCAGTGATGGGCAAGAGACCTAAATTCGGACTGCTCCGACTCGTGAGAACGTACAGTCGTTCGCTGAGCAAGTTGAATATGCCCATAAGGGATCATTAATTGTGCAAAAGAAAAGACGAAGCAAATACACGCAGTGAATGAATTAATGAAAGGACGACGGACGGACGGACGGACGGACGGGCGGGCGAGCGGGCGGGCGGACTGAGGGGCGGATCGGAGGGTGGGTGTGCGGTATAATGGATGGATGAGTTGTTGGGTGGGTGGGTGGGTGGTATAACGGATGGATGAATGAATGAATGAATGGTGGATGAATGGGTGGATGGATGGATAAATCAATGGCTGTATGAATGAACGAACGAACGAACAAATGCATGAATGAGAAAAACAAACAAACAAACGCCACCCCCTGTAGGAATATTGCTAGGCCATTAACTCATTCGCGGTCAGGCGCGTCCGGATGCGCGGCATAAGCCGCGCATCCGGATGCGGCCGGCCCGCGAATGAGGTAAGGATATATCCACCTCTCCTTGACTAAAATTTAGATCCATGCTCTTCACCTAGTGAGGGGGTTGCACGCTCACGATATTTGACAGAAAAGATGATGTCATTTAGGTGGAACAAAACGTCCCAGTGTGTTTGGGTGTCTCGGTCTGCTGCTTGATGTAAAAGGTCCAATTCCTAGACTATCTGCAAGAGGAATAGATTCGCATGAGCCCCTGCGGCCGCAGGGGCTCATGAGAATCTATACCTCTTGCCGGTAGGGGTCGGTCTTATTTATATCTTTTTTTATCTTGGGGGGAAGGGGGACGCAAAATGATTCTGCAGTCTCCGCATTGCACACAGATGTGTCATAAAGAATGATTGAATCTGGCATACCACTTTTACCTAGATAGGAAGGAGACCACACATGCACGCCCCTGCACAAGCACGCACGCACGCACGCACGCACACACACACATACCACACACAGAAACAAACGATGCTGATATTGCCTTAGTTTCAGCCAGTTGTATAATGATTATTGAGTATGTCCTTCAAGCCTAAAAGTTCGTTAACGACCGTTGTTATGTTTAGTTCAAGCTGTAAGTTCTCATGACCTACCGAAGAATTTATCCATATTTCACAAAAACAAAATGTTAGTTTGCTACAAATAATATCAAAGACAAAATCGTGATACGTTCTGTGGCCTTGACTATTCTTGAAGAATACATGTACATTTACTCAGGAAAAAAAAATCGCTCTTTTCCTTTGTTGGAAAAAAAATCGCTCTTTTTCTTTTTTTTTTTTTTTTTTTTTTTTTTTGGGGGGGGGGGGGGGGATAAGACGATCACCGTACGGCCTACGGCCGTAAGGTCCAAAATCACAGACCAGAACACATCTGTTAAATTGGGTACACACGAAGAAAATCACCTTAAACAAACCAAACACATACCTTCAAACGACATAATATCTTCTGAGTCATGGGGGCTTAAACCTTTTCAAAACGACACTCCAAGCTTCAGCAAGGCGTCATCAAATAATCTTTTTTTTTTTACTGAAACATATGTAATCCTTCTCACACATTCAATTCTTCGTGAACATTTTCAGTGTGCGCGGGCAGAGCGGGCTCAAAAAAACACACACAAAAAAACAAAAAACAAAAATCTTCACCGCCGAGAAAAAAAAATGAACACGATCCAACTGCAAGAGACATAGATCCTCATGAGCCCCCGCGACTGCGGGGGCTCATGAGGATCTATGCCTTTTGCTGCGACCTGTTTGCATCCATGTTTTTTTTAACTGTGCTGGCTTTAGGTCGTTGGAATGAACACACATTTCAGAAACAAAAATGTACGTACAGTGGCAGAGAAGGGGTTAATTATTATTTCTTTTAAAAAAAATAAAAAGAAAAAAACGCGCCAAAGAAGGCGGCTGTTGGTCCGAAGATATTTTGCTTCTTGGGTACGCTTTTTTGTCGTCTGCACATAAAGGGGCATGCTATATACCTTGCCTAATTTGAGCCATGTTTTGTTGAAAAATAATTATACTGCGGAGCAAAAGAAATGCGACATTTTTGGAATCATCATTTGTTTTGCTTCCCAGTAAATATGTCAAGTCGGCCAGCGAGGTCAAGCTTTTAATCCTTTGTGTACATAAATACCCATCGTTTCGTCATCTTTCATGGGAGCGCGCAAACAGTTTCCAAACATCAAAGGGGACGGAACTCATCGTTTTCAACCGCCGAATCCCCCCCCCCCTCCCCCCGACTCATTAATAGGAGATCTATAACAGTTAAGAGCACAAAAAAGCGTTGCAGAGTTCTTACTACATAAACTGAGGTGTCATACGTTTTGCAGCACCTTAGAAAACAAGTAGAGAGTTGCAAAGCAAGAAAAATACTATATTATCATAGTTGTCATTGTAGCAACGGCAGGCGTGAATACTTTCATTGGTGCTGACTGTGTTAATACTTTCGCCATTGTAAAATTGAGATTCACTAATAGAATCAGCATACAACAGCTGGAAATGGGTGCAGATAAGGGAGAGAACTGTGCGCAATTCGGGTTCCCTTTCCCTTATAAAAAATGTAAAAGGTACTACTATGTCTACTTTTTTTTTTAAGTATAAGGATTGTATCATCAAGTTAACTGGTTTTTTTTTTTTTTTTTTTTTTTTTTTTTACTATTTTGTTAAAAGAGACACATAACGGGATGTAACACGCATAGTTACAATATGGCACAGCGCTAACACCGTCACGGCCGAGAAAAAATGAAAACGAATGATCAAACTGCAAGAGACATAGACCTCATGAGCACCCGCGTGCGGGGCTCATGAGGATCAATGTCTCTTGTTGACACCACTGACTCTGTGTCCTTAATAAGACGGTTCGACTGGGACTCATTTTCGGTGATTAAAACAGATGATAGAAACACAACCTGCGACCACCGCCAGTGCCCTTGGGGCTAAATCGATATGGGTTACAGCCGTCACGCACAGCTAATCGAAGCTTGTGCACTATCCAAAGGCAAGGGACACATACATATACTACATCTTGCCGAAACTGCGGTCAGCATAACGTACTATTGACAAGAATTTTTGTCAGTCACCAGCAAACTAGCGATCAATCAGGACAAGCCACAGCACACCCACACACCCACTCCCTACTCCAGGTCGTTTCTCCCATCTACATGAGGCATAGATTCTCATGAGCCCGTGCAGCCGCAGCCTGCTGGCAGACAGACACCGGCCATGTTTGCGTCCTGACGTTGAGAAAGATGTTTGGGATTTGTTATGAAGTAGGGAGGGTCCGAAATAGCTCAGGCGGTTAAACGTCAGAGCAGGAGAGCGAAGGGAATCGCCGGGTCGTGGGTTCGAATCCCGTCCCGGCCCCGGTAGCTGGACTCACAATCCAGTGGGGAAAAACGGATTTGTTCAATAGCATGTCCGTTGAAAGGTCCTGGTAAATCAAAGTGGCACAGTTGGAGTGCGCCTGAGTTGATCAGTGTTCAGGTCGCACTCCATAGGCAATAGATTTACCTGTCCCCCATAACCCGCCCGTCAGGGCCGTCCATGATCACCTCGGTGCTGTGGACGTTAAACCCGAACTAGCCACCTATGAAGTAGGCCTACACACTGTTAGGCCTACTGCTCCATACAATGAAAGTACCATCCACTGCGGCTATACTAACACGCATGACGCGGTCTAGACTTGTTCGCCGACACACAGAGGTTGAAGATTTTAACTCCTTCACTGCCGAGGAATAAATGAGCGTGATCCAATTGCAAGAGACATGCGTTTAGGGTGGGGTTGGGGGGGGGGGAGGGGCGGATTGGGGGGGGGGGGGGGAGATCTGCGAATACAGGTAACAAGCAATTTCGGACGAAATCAGATGTATGACACAACAACACGTTTTTGGACGACGAAAACATCGGATTAAAAGCGCGGACAAACATCCGATATCGCATGTTTGGCGGGCTTTCAATCCAATGTTTCGTCGAAGAACGTGTAATTTTGACCTACTTCTGATTTCCGAACAACGTCTGTTACAGTTACAGAGTAGTTATATACTGAGTAGGAAAAAAAATGTGACATTCCAAAAATGTCGGATTTCTTTTGCTCGTCAGAATAGATGGTTCAATAACAAGCACAGACGACCTTTCTTCAACATGGATTTTTATTCTGGTCCTAATTATTATTGATGATTACAGATGTCAGCAGTTGCTGGATTAGTTACGCTGAGTCATACATTCCCCCCACGCTGTCAGGTAACACATGTGCGCACATACAAATATATGCACACTACGCACACACACACACACACACACACACACACACACACACACACACACACACACACACACACACACACACACACACACACACAAAAGCACGCAAGCACGCACGCACACACACGCACGAATGCACCAACAAACACCTCTTACTACAGCATCGATTGCTTTACTGCATACCCAATTATATTTTATGAGTGTACACAGACTCCCTCCAACCAACCACCCGGCCCCCCCCCCCCCACACACACACACCCTTTTGCCCCCAGCCCCACTCCCCCTCCAAATAAAGAGGGAATCTGCTGTTATCAGTAGGATCAGAGAGGGGTCAGACAGATCTGTGGACAAATACCTTATAATATATCATGCTTAGATTTTATTAAAACACGCGACCCAACTGAAAATTATTTCGATAGTTCTCTGCCCAGTGTGTTGTTATCAGCTTCAGGGATCTGAACTGTCAAGGTTGCCAGCACAGTTTTACTGCTAACAGTGTCAGATGTACATCACAATTTAACAAAATAGCGCAGATAATAATTTCTAGTGCTAGATCTCTGCTACCGATAGTAAAACTAATCACAGCAGAATCTGCAATGAAATGAACTTTCTGTTTCTCATATCGCGGCCCGTTAGCTGGTGCAAGCAATAAAAACGTCATCGGGCATGCGTCGGGCCGACTGAGGTCGACGTCGGCATGAGTGTTTTTTGCTCACTGGAGTGTCAATGGGGTATTAAACCAGTTCAGTGCCAGGACCTGATGGTTTGCAATCTAGATTCGCCTGACAAGTTCATGATATTAGTACATGTCTGAACAATTTGTGGGAGAGGCATACATAATATAACACGATGAGCATCTATGAAAACCGACCATTACAGTTCAAGGGTGGTGCCTGGTCTGCTTGGCGCCTTCAGGCGCCAAGCTGATCAGGCACTACCCTTGAGCGATCAAGGTCGATCCTTCGTTTCATCTGCCGCTGAAAAGTAACCGACTGGCGTCATTTTAATGTATGACTTGTTGCCGAGTGAAATTATCGTTGATGTTCGGGAAGATTAGCCTCCAGCCCCAATAACCTGGGGTCATTTTTCACAGCAACAGCTCGTAATTGTTTCAAAATACAGGTAGGTTAACCTAACCTAAACGACATCCCCTCCCCGTACTACCAACCCCCTGCCCTCAGCCACCCACCCACCACCCTTTACTAACAATCTCTTTTGTCCCGTAGGACTATCGACCATAGGAGTATCGATACGCAGGACTATCGATATGTAGGAATATCCGTCCGCACTCTGCGCCCCCCCCCCCCCCACACCCCACCCCCACCCCCATCCCCCCTCCATCCCCCCTCCAAAAATTAAATAAATTAATAATAATAATAAATAATTAATTAACTAAAAATAAGTAAAATAAAATAAAATAAAATGAATAATAAGAATAATTTAAAATCTGATTGCAGTACAAACGACATGAAACCAGACATCAAGCCTCAATTTGTAAACTTTCCTCTGGAGACGCTAACTGCAAACTATTTCAGGAAATAAGACGCCCATGTCAGTTCAAGGGTGGTGCCAGAACAGCTTGGCGCCTGTAGGCGCCAAGCTGTTCTGGCACCACCCTTGAACTTTTTTCATGGTCGTTCTGTCTCATGTTGTATCGTACCAACGCTGGACGGCGACAAGCTATCCTGACCGGCATTATCTGCCACAATTTTTCTATCTCCTACGAAATGGATTGTATCAGCACACACTGGCTGTCTTCCTCGATTGCTGCGGGGGGAGACAGCCAGTGTGGTGTAAGGAACTGACTCAGCGGAACTAGAGCAAGGTCAGTCCAACTTGTCGACGCAGACGGCAGTGGGAGCGAAAGTGAGGCAGTACCTTTTTCACACCTGTCGTCGGCTACCTGCGTTACCTTTCATTAACACCCGCCATAAACACTACAATGTGTCCCGACGTCGGTCATCCGTCATTTAAGGGTGTGGGGCCTGGGACACAGAGCTAAAATGGACAGCCAAAAGAAAGCAGCAAGAGGCGTTGATTCTCAAGAGTCCCTGCTCCTGCAGAGACTCATGAGAATCTATGCCTCTTGCAGTTGGAAGGGACAATCTGTCATTTAAGGTGTAGAGGTAATACTGAGCAAAGGCTGGGAAGTCGGCAAGAGGACAGATTCTCATGCGCCCCTGCACCTGCAGGGCACATGAGAATCTATGCCTTCTGCAGTTGGAATGGGCAATCTGTCATTGGAGGTGTGGAGCTAATACTGAGCAAAGGCTGAAAAGTCACTGTTATGTACACTTTCACTTACCCGCTGCGAGAAGCGGCAAGAGGCATAGATCCTCATCTGCAGGTGTAGGGGCTCATGAGAATCTATGCCTCTTGCAGCTGGACAACCTGTCACTTTAGGTGTGGAGCTAATACTAAAGCAAAGGTTGTAAAGCCACTCTTCCAGTTGGAAGGGACACTCTGACTTACTACGTCTAAGAAGGAACAAGGGACATTAACTCATTCAGCCCCACGGCCGTGTTCCCCAAATTTGAGGCGTCATCTAACAACTATGCACCATATGCAGGAGATGGATCGACCATGATATTCAAGGGTAATGCCAGATTAGCTTGGCGCCGACAGGCGCCAAGCTAATCTGGCACTATCCTTGAATTATCATGGTCGATCCATCTCATGCCGTAGGGCGTCGGGGCATAATGGTTGAAGAGTTTAACCATGTGTAGAGAGGGGAAAGAGGCATAGATTATCATAAGCCCCTTCAAGCTGCAGGGGCACATGTGAATCTATGCCTCTTGCTGGTGTGAAGGGACCCACCTCATCTATCATCTGGGGTGTGGGGCCGACACAGGTGGATAAAAACGCCAATGAATGATGTTGATATATTATCTGACTGGCCAGAGAGGAAGAAGGAGTATTGGAAGAGGTGGTCACAAAAACAACGAGTAGTACTTATACTGACGTGCAAAAGAAATGCGAGATCGCTGGAATCATCGGAAACATTTCAGTATACTGGTGAGCAATAAAAAAAAAAAAAAAAAAAAAAGCGACATCGCTGGAATTATCGGAAACACTAAATAGTATACTGAGAAGCAAAAGACATCTTATATAAATGGAATCACCAGAAACTCTAACAGTATACTGACGAAAAAAAGAAATAAGACATCATTGGAATCTCATATCGCAATTCTTTTGCTTGTCAGTATAAAATGTTACAACAACACCTTTTTTTATATAATATTATAAACAACCCGTTAAGGTCAAAACAACTAATAAACACACGTCAAACATTAATTCAAAGGTGGTGGTTTGTTTGTTTGTTTGGTTTTTTTTAAAGATGCACTTTCATGTCCTGTCTATGCATCAGCTTGATATTAACACATTCTACCCCAGGACCGAAATCCCCGAATTTTCAAGTTGCCCTCTGAAGGACTGTATTACAATTCTAGAGACAGATCGAGTATGATAGTTCTAGGGTGGTGCCAGAATAGCTTGGCACCTATGGGCGCCAAGCTATTCTGGCACCACCCTTGAACTATCACGCTCGATCCATGTCTTACTGTGGTGTGTCGGGGCTGAATGAGTTAAAGTTGCCGCCGGTAACGCTGTACCCCTCTCCCACGCGGGGCACCTAGAATAAGTTCACTAAAACTTTCCTGCCCATCTGTTTAAAAAAAAAAAAAACAGGTGAGTATAAGCACGCGTTACAGAGGTGTTAATTGTTACTGCCCCTTCCTTCAGCACGCGTTACAGAGGTGTTAATTGTTACTGCCCCTTCCTTCATACTTAGCACAGGAGAGGAACAGCAGGAACGTCTTTCATTTCACGACATTCAAATTCATAATTAAACTGAGCGAAAGTGTGTCCTTTCTGTGCAGCACTATGGAAAGTCAACATTAAAGTATAAAGGAGACACTGCCAACTATACTAACCCCTTGCAGTAAACTGCTTCAACCTTTTGGCTGTCGGTAGCGGCTTTTGTCGCAACGATTCCGCTACCGACAGCCAAAGGGTTATCCCCAAAAGCCCCATTTTACTGAAAAGCTGAATTCTACGTCACGCTGTGACGTCAGTCTGTGCTCATTTACGATCGCTAAGTAGATCGCATTGTTGTGAAGCCGGTGAAAACAAGGTGTATGTAGTACCAATATTTTCAGGGAAACGACCAATAAAATGAAATGCAGTCAAACGTGCACTACACGCCACCTCTACAGGCTTCACCTGACTAAAAAATCACCCACGAAGTATACCCCCCCCCCTCCCCCTCCCCCCTCCCTCCCCTCCCCTCCCCCCCCCCCCCCCCCCCCACACACACACTATAAAACGGTCACCTTTCTACAATGGACTCACATCGACTCACAATCCAGGGGGAAAAACGGATTTGTTCAATAGCATGTCCGTTGAAAGGTCCTGGTAAATAAAAGTGGCACAGTTGGAGTGCGCCTGAGTAGATCAGTGTTCAGGTCGTACTCCATAGGCAATAGATTTCCCTGTCCCCCATAACCCGCCTGTCAGGGCCGTCCATGATCACCTCGGCTCGGTGCTGTGGACGTTAAACCCGAACTAACCAACCAATGGTCGCATCTGCCGTTCAGTCACTGAGGTGAACGTTTTGATCGTACGCGAAATGTTTTCAAGAAATGTTCGCTATATATCTCAGCCTTGTTTTGACACCTTCAGGTTTCAGCTCAAACAAGCACGACTAAGGCGAGTTCAGTGCCGTTGTTATTGAGGTAATCAGCATCACCTCCCCTTTCGCACCCCCTTTCGTTCTTCTGTCTTACTTTACCACAAACAAATAGTAAACACGACATCAGTAAAATCCATCTTTACCCGACAGACACAGACTCTCAGCCATTATAGCCTCATGGGTCTCATGAGGATCTATGCTGCGCACTGGCATAATTTGAACCACTATAAAGTTAGTTTATCTCTGAAACCACTACACACTGGCCGTTAGCCGGAACATAAACCAAAGAGAGAGAGAGAGAGAGAGAGAGAGAGAGAGAGAGAGAGAGAGAGAGAGAGAGAGAGAGAGAGAGAGAGAGAGAGAGAGAGAGAGAGAGAGAGACGTGATTGGACCCCCCCAAAAAAAAAAATTATTGGCATAAAAAACACCGGAATATCAAGAGGCATAAACCCTCATGAGCCCCCGCGACTGCGGGGGCTCTTGAGGGTTTATGTCTCTTGCACTGACCTGGGTAGCGTTCGCCTTGCCCCGAAAGTTAAAGAGTTAAAAAGAGTGAAGTTAGTAAGGAAATAAAACGGACTCAAACTACAAAAGGCATAGACCCTCATGAACCCTAGTATGAAGCGGGGGCTCATGAAGGTCTATGCCTCTTGCTGGCATAATTTACGTCACTGGAACTCATACCGAGGGAATGCGTAATATGAGATGACAAAAACGGTTCCCTTGGAAGGAGTTCTGGTTCTGGTTCCGGTTCCGGAGGGCGGCAAACAACAAAAAGAGAACGAGTCAGTAATAATGAATGTTGACCTAGCCGCGCTGTGGGCAAAACCTCAACATCTGCAGCAGCTAAATGGTGCATAACCCGACAGAAAAACGATTCATTCTGACTTGATAGCGCACACACGATCGAAACTTCGTAGGTCTACTTCTCACTAAACCAGGGGGAGGGGGGGGGGGGGGGGAACAAAACAAAAAACAAAAAACAACTTTTTTTCCTGAAATCCTGAAATGATTTTTTTCCGTTGAAATGCACACATTTTGGGTTGATCAAACAGAAGAAAGTACCTAGATTTTGGTCACAAGAAATCTCTCTCTCTCTCTCTCTCTCTCTCTCTCTCTCTCTCTCTCTCTCTCTCTCTCTCTCTCTCTCTCTCTCTCTCTCTCTCTCTCTCTCTCTCTCTCTCTCTCTCTCCCTCTCTCTCTCTCTATTTGTACGTTCGAGTCGAAAAGTGTAATTCAAGATATTTTTTGTTTTTAATAAAAAACAACAACATAACACCAACAACAACAAGAACAAAACAATAAAACAACAACAACAAACCCATAAACTTGTATAATAATTACTATTAAAAAAATTCTAGGTTTGTTGTTGGTGCTGTTGTGCATACATACGCTCAAGCACTAACATAATATAAAATGTAAATTTATATTTAACCTTTTTCATCCTGATACACCCAATGCAAGAAATAAATTTGACTATGATAGCTCAAAGGTGGTGACAGAATAGCTTGGCGCCTGAGGCACCACCTTTGAGCTAAAATGTTGTAACTATCTCCTAATCTGTAATGTAGCCTTCATAGGACAATAAGCAAATTTTATGTAATAAAACATCGGCCTCAGGATGTAATGGTTTAAGTGAACATCGACGCACGTGAAACGTGGCCCGCTGTACTCTTTCTACTGTGTAGGATTTCCATGGCACGTTCTGCACCTTGGACTGACATGCCTTCAAGAACTGGCTTCCTTGCTCTCCGTACATCTTCTCTCTCTCTTTCTGCCCGTGGTGACCGTGCCAGAGTTCCCGGTCAACAAAAGGTCCTCGAGGCCTTACGTCGGCTCGAGGACCTTTTGCTTCATGGGATTTCTTGTCTCCAGGTAGGTACTGTCCACGGTGATCTGAGACTGAAGAAAAATAAAGAGAAATATCCTAGCCGACTCTCTGAGTATCGCCGGTCTGTGAGTATCACCTGTTCTCACTAGTCACGGCCGTGGGCGAGAGCGTGTGTCAGGGGTAGGGTTGAGGAGAAGGGGGTGTTATTGACTGGGAGGGTGTTGACCGCACGCAAGCTCATGCCTGGATGCCAGTACCTATCGTATTCACCATTAGCCCATATCATACTGAGGCTAAAAACTTCAAATTTGTATACTGACATACGCAAGCTACATTATAGTACTTACAGATAAAGATATAGACCAATGGCTTTAGTTCACTGGTGGTGCCAGAATAGCTTGGTGCCTAGAGGCGCCAAGCTATTCTGGGACTACCCTTGAACTATTTTAGTCAAACTTATCTCACACACTTGTATATATTCCGAATGATAAGGGTTCAGACATCTCACGGCGGCACAGAGATCGGAAGTGCAGAAGAGAAAGAATAAGAAAATGGCCACATTAGTTCAAGGGTTGTGCCAGATTGACTTGGCGCGTGGGAAGGCGCCACGCTAATCCGGCACTACCCTTAACCTATCATGGTCATGTCAGACACATATCTGAATGTCCACAACTATCACAACACCCTTATAACACCACAAAGGGTGATGGACCGGTCATGATTTCCAAGGAAAGGCGCCAATCTCGTCTGGCGCTACCCATGAAATATCATGGCCGATCTCTGTCAACTAACATAACGAAAAAAGAAGCACGCTTTAAAAAGACAGTTCCGACACAATTAAATAAATTGTGTTGAAACTGTTTTTTATACGCGTGCTTCTTTCTTCGTTGGGTCATTCTCTGCATTTTACACACTTGTCAGTCACCTTTTTGGTCTGTCTGCACGCCTCCTGAGTTTCTCACGGACGTTGACCCTGAATAAATATTATTGGAACAGAAAAAGTGGCTACCTCACCTTGACGTCGAACCTACTACCTACGTGCAATGTAAATGGAAAACATGCCGGCTATTTGCAATTCATTTCTAGCGTTACATTCTCACTACAACAGTATCGTGTACAATACGTCTGATAACGCTTTCAAGCCTATAAAACAACGACTTCTGTAACGTTGAGGAATCGTCTAGATCCAAGACTGGGGGTGATGGATTACCCACGATAGTTCAAGGGTAGTGCCAGATTAGCTTGGCGCCTCCTTTAAAAGTATCATGCCTACTGCGTAATGGTAACCCTTTCAAGCCTATATAACAACGACTTCTGTAACTTTGAGAAATCATCTAAATCTGTTGGAGATAGACCAGGCGTGATAGTTCAAGGTAGTGCCAGCTTAGCTTGGTCCCTGGGATAGTTCAAGGGTAGTGCCAGATTAGCTTAGCGCCTTCCAGGCGCCAAGATAATCTGGCACTACCCTTGAACTGTCATTATCTATGGCTAATCTGACGGAATACCTATCTGGCGTTGCTCTCAACAACAAGCAAAAAAACACAACAAAAAAAAACAACAACACAAATCCAAGACTGTGGAAGAAGGACCAGACGTGATAGCCAAGGGTAGTACCAGATTACGCTTGGCGCCTTCCAGGCGCCAAGCTAATCTGGCACTACTCTTGAACGATTATGGTCTAGAGCTAATCTGGCGGAATACCAATCTGGCGTTGCTCTAAAAGTGGTCATGGCCATCGCCGGTATTTCCTCCTGGTGCGGAGTCAGTCTTGTCGGGGGAATGAGTGTTAAACACATCGTCATTCCCCGGTCAATTGCATCCGTAGCTTTCAACTGATCTGCTTGCAGCAGGAATGAGGAAAAGAAGAACTGATCTTTACGTACTTGTGAGAGGAGGGAAATTATGTCGACGCAAACGACCGCCCAGGCCTTCCACGGTCACGTGAGTTCCATAAACACATGTACAAAAGCCGCTATGACTACGGACACGTGACTTGAAGCAGTCTGCTCTAAGGCGAGATTGCTTGCTTTGTAACGTTCGCCTATACTGACGAGTTCTCAATGTTGTCTTGCCTCAACTTAGACGTTTCTGTTCTTCTTTTCACTAACCACGTGAGTGCGCACACGGAAATGGTCTTCTGGTGCTTGCTGTGCAGGTCGGTGGAACTCTCCAACGTACTAAGCAGAAGAAGAGCAGAAATGTCATTCATTTCTACGACATTCAGACTGCATTAGCAAGTCAGCCCTTTTTGTCCAGCATTATTGTAAGACTGACATACTAAGACGTTTCATAAAGCAGATATTCCAAACTATTAACTAGTCATTCAGCCCGACGCACGTATTTCCCAAATTTTGGAGGCGTCATCTAACGACTATGCACCTGCTGCAGGAGATGGGTCGACCATGATAATTCAAGGGCAGTGCCAGATTAGCTTGGCGCCGACAGGCGCCAAGCTAATCTGGCACTACCCTTGAATTATCATGGTCGACCCATCTCCTGCTGTAGTGCGTCAGGGCTGAACGGGTTAACCTTTTATTGCCTGGATCAGCCGGTCGCTTTAAAGCGGGAGCTACCTTTTCCTCTGCGTATTGTACAAAACGTTTTAACAGACTATGCCAATCTTGTGCGGGGGAGTTTGATTTATAAATTAACAAAGTGTGATTTAAATAAACAAAGAAATGATATAGCTTGGGGATATGTAACCAGTCTCGTCAGATTGACGTTTTCGGGTTAAGTGTGGGAAAAGCCCGTAAGTAAAAAAAGGTTAAAACGTCGGGGTGACGGAATTGGAGACAATAATTATGCTTTTCAAAGCTTACTCGTTCGCGAACCCACTGGGAGGGGGGGGGGGGGGGTGGAGAGGAGGGGGAGGGGAGGGGAGGGGGGAGGGAGGAGAGGAGGAGAGACGCGAAGGAAAGGGATGAGAGAAATTACAAAACAAGTTATAAAGATGTGCTCAGAAAGTAAATACAATGAAACTAAAGCTACATCTGCAAAGACCTATAAAAATGCAGAAATGAGATTCAGAGACAGAAAAACGAAATGGAAAGGGGAAAAACGTTTTTTTGTTTTGTTTTGTATTGTAAATTAAAAAATCGAAAAAGAAAGGAAGGATGAAAGAAAGAATGTCGGTCCACGGGGAAAAAATAGGCCGGTAGAAAATATGCCATAAAAATAGTATTGTGTACGTTTCCCTGCGCGTGCATACCCCTGCCACAGAGATACCTTCTGATCGAATTAGCTACAGTATTGGTCTGTATCCTGCCGGCTGCAGGTGGTCACTCAGCTTCTCACAAGCAGCTGCGGTAATGAATCGAACTTGACTTCTCAAGGGTAGCGCCTGATTAGCTTGGCGCCTGGAGGCGCCAAGCTAATCAGGCACTACCCTTGATCCATGGCAGTTGATCCGTCTTCAACGATTTGTCTTTCTTGTCTATAGCGCCAAGCTAATCAAGTGCTGCTCTTGAACCATCCGGAAATGCAAAAGTACAACCTTTCCCTGCTAGGTATCAGTGAAGCCAGATGGACGCAGTCTGGCCAGAAAAGGCTGTTAAGTGGGGAGATGATTCTGTATTCAGGTCATGAAGAGGAGACTGCCCCCCATACAGAAGGATTAGCATTCATGCTGTCACCAGTGGCACAGAGAGCGCTGATGGGCTGGGAATCTCTTGGGCCAAGAATTATCACAGCAGCCTTTAGAACCAAGAAAAAGCTCAAGCTGAACGTCATCCAGTGTTATGCGCCCACTAATGACAGTGACGAGGAAGAGAAACAAGAGTTCTACGACCGACTCCAGAGTGCCTTGGACAAATGTGCGGAGCGAGACATCACCATCGTCATGGGCGATTTTAATGCCAAAATAGGGGAGGACAACACCGGATACGAAGAGGTGATGGGGAGACAGGGACTAGGCTCGGAGATGAGTGAGAACGGGGAGAGGTTTGTAGACTTTTGTGCTCTAAACCGACTTGTCATTGGAGGCAGCATCTTCCCACACAGAAGAATACACAAAGCAACTTGGGTCTCACCTGACCATACAACAGAGAACCAAATAGACCATATCTGCATTAGCAAGAAATTTAGAAGATCCCTTCAAGATGTTCGAGTGAGGAGGGGAGCAGATGTCGCCTCAGACCACCATCTGCTTACCTTAAGAATGAAGCTCAAGCTAAAGGAAAGCCGCACAGAGACAACAAGAAGACAGCGCTATAATGTAGGCCTCCTGAGAGAAACTGGAGTTAGAGAAGAGTTTAAACTGGTGCTGTCCAACCGGTTTCAAGCGCTACAGGAGCTAGTAAATGAAGAGGAGGCGGTCACCACAGAGCAGCAGTGGAAGGCAGTTAGAGAGGCGCTGAACTCAACCTGCAAAGACTGTAGGGTTCAGGAAACACCATCACAAGGACTGGCTGTCGGCACAGACCTTGAAGAAGATAGAAGTGAGGAAGCAGAAGAAAGCAGTTGTCAACAACAGTCGCACGAGAGCAGCCAAAGTAAGGGCACAGGAGGAATACTCGGAAGCCAACCGCGAGGTGAAGAGGAGTATCGGGGCAGACAAGAGGGCCTACACAGACAGCCTGGCAGCAGAGGCAGAAAAGGCAGCAGGCAGCGGCAACATGAAACAGCTCTACGACATTACCAGAAGATTGTCGGGCAAGTATGGCCATACAGAAAGACCAGTAAAAGACAAAGAAGGCAAGCCTATTGCAGACAGAGCAGACCAACTCGACAGATGGGCCGAGTATTTTGAAGAGTTACTGAACAGACCTAGCCCACCCGACCCCCCAGACATCCAGCCGGCAGAGACCGACCTACCCATCAGCTGTGACAGACCCAGCCGGGAAGAGATCAGAAGAGCAGTGGCATTTTTGAAGAACGGCAAAGCAGCAGGGCCAGATGGCATCCCAGCGGAGTCTCTGAAGGCAGACCTAGAGACAACAGTGGAGATGCTGTACCCACTGTTTGGAAAGATCTGGGAAGAGGAGGTGATGCCGGCTGACTGGAAGGAGGGGTACCTAATCAAGCTTCCCAAGAAAGGCGACCTCAGCAAGTGTTCCAACTACAGAGGAATCACCTTGCTGTCAGTACCAGGAAAGGTCTTCAACAGGATCATCCTAGAGAGAATGAAGAGCTCCATTGACCCCCAGCTGAGAGACCAGCAAGCAGGATTCAGGAAGAACCGATCATGTACAGACCAGATCGCCACTCTCCGCATCATCGTGGAACAGTCTCTGGAGTGGAGCTCCCCGCTGTACGTCAACTTTGTGCATTATGAGAAAGCATTTGACAGCGTGGACCGAGAGACTCTGTGGAAACTCCTACGACACTACGGTGTACCCACAAAGCTCGTCCGCCTGATCAAGAGCAGCTACGATGGCATGACATGTCGCGTGATCCACGAAGGGCAGTTCACCAGGGAACTCCAGGTCAGAACTGGTGTCAGGCAGGGGTGCCTGCTGTCTCCATTCCTCTTCCTACTGGCCATAGACTGGATAATGAAGATGACCACAGAGCACAGACGAAGTGGAATACAGTGGACACTGTGGACACAGCTTGACGACCTCGATTTTGCAGACGACTTGGCATTACTGTCCCACACTCGTCAACAAATGCAGGACAAGACCACGAGGCTTGCTGACATCTCGTCCCTAGTGGGCCTCACCATCCACAAACAGAAAACAAAGACAATGAGGCTGAACGCAACCAGGGAAGAACCAGTCTTGCTTGCTGGCACCCCGTTGGAGGAGGTGGAGTCCTTCACCTATCTCGGGAGCATCATAGACAAAAAAGGCGGCACTGATGCAGATGTCAGAGCACGAATTGGTAAAGCCAGAGCAGCCTTTCTCCAGTTGAAAAAAGTGTGGAGTTCCAGAGAGCTGTCACAACACACAAAGTCCGGATTTTCAACTCCAATGTAAAAGCAGTTCTCCTATATGGAGCAGAGACTTGGAGATTGACAAAAACCACAGTCAACAGAGTACAGACCTTCATGAACAGTTGCCTTAGAAGAATTTTGAAAATCCACTGGCCAGAGAAGATCAGCAACGTCAGACTCTGGGAGAGAACAGAACAGATAACAGCAGAGAATGAAATTGGACGAAGAAGATGGGGATGGATCGGTCACAGTCTGAGAAAGCCAGCTTCCAGTATCACTAGGCAGGCATTGTCATGGAACCCCCAGGGAAAGAGGAAAAGAGGTAGGCCGAGAAACTCCTGGCGTCGAGACCTCCAAGCAGACATCAAGAGACTGGGAACCACCTGGAGTAGAATCGAAGGAGAAGCACAGGACAGGAGTTGCTGGAGGTCTCTCGTCGACGGCCTATACCCGGGTAGGGGTGACAGGCGTAAGTAAGTAAGTCTTGAACCATCGCGGTTAATCCGTGTTAAGCGAGTTGTCTTCCTTGTACCTTTCAGACGACTCTTCGAAAAATGCGCGTCGCTTTGGCGCAGATAATTAGCCGCTACCCTAGAGCCATCGCGGCTGACTCGTCTTCAGCGAGTTGCCTTTCAGTCTTACCTCTGGCTGAAGATTCTTCGAAAAATGTGAGCCGCCGCTTTGGTGTGGAAGTGCTAAGTTGTAAAGAGAACGTACAATAGCCATAAAACCTTTTTTTTTTTTTTTTTTTGCGTTGTGGTCTGTCTATATTAATGCGGCTGAAAGTATCAGTACAGACTGGGTACAGCAGCTGTTTTTGTGCTGGGGAACGAATTTTTTTTTCAGGCTTGTAGGGAGATTCTCAATTGAGCCGGACGAGTAGGACTGAGGGGGAGTCGGGGGAAGGGAGGGGGCACAATAAGTATAATGATGATGAGTAGTTATCCCTATACTGTGCCCAGGCAGAAAGACGAGCTGCAGATCCGTTGAAAGGCCCTGGTAAATCGAAGTGGCACAGCTGCGGTGCGCCTGAATTGATCAGTGTTCAGGTCGTACTCCATAGGCAAAAGCTGTCCCTGCCCCCTATAATCCGCCTGTTAGGGCCGTCCATTATCACTCCGGTGCTGTGGTCGTTAAACTCTGAACTAGCCACCAACCAACCCTCAGTTGTGTCTACCGACCAGTATTCAAAATACAGAAAATCTAAACACTATCGGCATTTAACCCATATCATACTGAGGCTAAAAGCTTCAAATCTGTACATTGCTATATGCAAGCTACATTATAGTACTTACAGATAAGGATATTGTCCAATGGCTTTAGTTCAATTGATTGATTGATTGTACATTGCTTAACGTCCCGACAGCAACAAGGCTTTCTCAGGACGTGCCTGCACTGCTTGTGAAAAAATAAAAAAGAAACAGAACATTGAATGTATGTCGCCAGCCGGTCAAATACGTTAAATAAACCTAACACATGGGGCCTAAATAAAGCTAAGACCATTTAGCAACACACATCCAATATCAAGAGCTACAGGCAGTGCAGACAGTAGGGAGAGTTTTAAAAAGGCAAATACAGGTGAATGGACAAAGGGTAGACAGAAACACATGCCCCAGAATAGAGAGAAAAACCCACCCTGTGGGGCTGACCAGGGTGACCCTGGGAACTAAAAAATACCTAACCCCACCCAAGTCCCCCAGGGCAGACCCGGGTGGGGTGCTTTAGTTCAAGGGTGGGGCCAGAATAGCTTGGCGTCTAGAGGCGCCAAGCTATTCTGGCACAACCCTTGAACTATTTTAGTCAAACTGATTTCACACACTGATGTATTCCGAATGATAAGGGTTAAACTATGGCTAACCCCCAACCAACCCTCAGTTGTGTCTACCGACCAGTATTCAACATAATTATTTATGATGCAAACACTACCTGGATTTAATGTATGCCTACACGTTTGTTTGTTTCCTGAATGATTTAAAAAGATATTCCGCATGCAGCTCTTCTCAACGCAGTCCAACTGCGTTTGCAGACCGGCTACGGCTGACGGCGGCTCAAAGATCTTCAGCTTAGTGGGAACCCAGGATTCCCTGTCAACCAAACTGGCCAACGAGCGAGGTTCTGAAGGGTGAGCCGGTGTTTAGACAGGCTCGTTTGGAACTGATCTTTGAACTGGTGAATCCGAACAATCATGACTCCCAAAATCGGAAACGCTATTAGCAGGAGGGCAGTTCGTGATGGGGACAAAGGCAGGAGCTTATGAGAATCTACGCGTGTGGGGACACGAAGAAACACCAGCGGCTTCTCGCCCAACAAGAGGCACAGATTCTCATTACCCCCTGCCTAGGGGCTCATGTGAATCTATGCCTCTTGCGCGTGGAACGGGGACTGTCTGAGGGCTGTTTACAGAGGCTGGGGACACGGAGGGGGACTGACAGTGATACACCTGTAGAGGATGGCAGGTTTTCAGGTGTTGTTTCAGGTGCGAACGAGGACCTTTTGAACCGGACTGTCCACACGGTGCGTAACCGAGCCGTACGCTACATTTTGCGTCGACTGAAAGCAAAGGCCACATCCCTAAACTGGTAAAATTTGGTCCTAATACTTTAAAATTCCGCCGTCTGCGTTTATTTATTTATTTTTTTAATTTATTTATTTATTTTGGGTCTGTTTGTATCCTAGTACAATCTACTTTTTTTTTTTTTACAGTTTCATTGTCCCACGAGGGAAAACTAGGTTTCCTTTGCCGGGCAAGGCTCATTGCCAATACAGGAGCAGCGCCAGCCAGACTTCTTTAGTTTTCTTGCCCTTAACCAGTTTGCTGGGTAATAAAAGCCAGATCGCAGAAAACCCACGGGATGAACACAGACTTTCGAGATAATTAACGCTAAAACGTCGCGTGAGCGTCCTTCTTTTCACGTCATCACATTAATGTATAGGTGGGCTGTGCGTTTAATCCGCGATGCGACGTTTAATAACAGTATGCAAAAAAAAAAAAAAAAAAAAAAAAAGGAAACCATGCGTCTTTTGACAAAAACAATGGATTAAAAGCCCGGACAAACATGCGATATCTCGTCGCATGTGTCCGGACTTTTAACTCGTTGTACCCCAAGACCGAAATCCCCCAATTTTGCCGTTGTCCTCTGAAGACCGCAATTGCAGCGCAGGACACAGATCGACCACGATAGTTCAAGGGTGATGCCAGAATAGCTTGGCGCCCGTAGGCGCCAAGCTATTCTGGCATCACCCTTGAACTATCATGGTCGATCCATATCTTGCTGTGGTGTGTCTGGGGTAGAACGAGTCAGTTCATCCACTGTTTTCATCTAAACACTACGTGGTCGATCCATATCTTGCTGTGGTGTGTCTGGGGTAGAACGAGTCAGTTCATCCACTGTTTTCATTTAAACACTACGTGAAGTTCTGACCCACTTCCGCTTCTCGAATGACGTCTATTGGTGTAGAGTATGCTTACGCCTCCCCCTGTGCTTCCGAGAAAGAAACAAACAAACAAACAAAAACTTTCTAAAAGGGTTTGCACCGTACGTCCGAAGTCAACTTCGGCGGCGGTTTGGCTTTCTCGTGTTTCCTCCAGTCCCACACCCCATGTCAGAGTTCATACCCCAGTTGACAAAAGGTCCACGGGCCGACGTGGTCCTTGGCTGGCCCGCGCACGGCCGTGCGCGGGACAGCCAAGGACGACGTCAGACCCGGCGGGGAGCTTTTGCGCACTGGGCCTAACATCTGCCTCTCTCTCTCTAATAGACCTGTGTAGAGAATACATGCTCCATGCTTTTCACAGGTTGTTCGAGATTTTGCGTCGACGTTCTTGAAAACGCCCCTCCCCCAACCTCCCACCGCCCCCCCCCTTTCTCCCCCCCCCAAAAAAAAATAAATAAAAAAAAATAAAAAAAAAATCCTTGCCCAAACAAGCAGCGGTTTCTTTCTTGTCAACGGATATCTAAACAGTGTAGGGATCGCGCAGGCATAAACTGTGCTGAGAACCGTATAAAGATAAAATGAGATGAAGCGAGACTATGGCGAGGATCAAATGAAGAGTAGAAAAGACCGCGAGGTGTCGGTTAGAGTAGCGAGGACCATAAGAGGATTTTCTATTCTTTCCTGCGACTGGAAGTTTACTGCCGAGTATAGCGGACGCAATCCAGCTGCAAGAGGTATAGATCCTCATGAGCCCCCGCAGTTGCGGGGGCTGATGAGGATCTATGCCCCTTGCAGAGACCACTTTGTATCCATGTCTCTCAAGCGTCTGGGCTTTTTTGGCGTTAAATTATTGAGGGGTTTAGAAACACAATCTGCAGCTGAAGGTTTAACCCATATCATACTGGGGCTAAAAGCTTCAAATTTGTACACTGTTATGTGCAAGCTACATTATAGTACAAGTTTACTGATAAGGATATAGACCAATGGCTTTAGTTCAAGGGTGGTGCCAGAATAGCTTGGCGCCTAGAGGCGCCAAGCTATTCTGGCACTACCCTTGAACTATTTTAGTCAAACTTATTTCACACACTGGTGTATTCCGAATGATAAGGGTTAAGGGGCATGGGCTCAAGCTGAGAGTCCCAAATAGCTCAGGCGGTTAAACGTCGGAGCAGGAGAGCGAAGGGAATCGCCGGGTCGTGGGTTCGAATCCCGTCCCGGCCCCAGTAGCTGGACTCACAGTCCAGGGGAAAAAAACGGATTTGTTCAATAGCATGTCCGTTGAAAGGTCCTGGTAAATCAAAGTGGCACAGTTGGAGTGCGCCTGAGTTGATCAGTGTTCTGGTCGTACTCCATAGGCAATAGATTTCCCTGTCCCCCATAACCCGCCCGTCAGGGCCGTCCATGATCACCTCGGTGCTGTGGACGTTAAACCCGAACTAACCAACCAACCAGCTCAAGCTGTTGTGGATACTTAAGGCGCGGTGAAACCTAAAGACGAACCACGATAACAAAAAGAGGTGTAGACGTGGGCACTATGCTAGAAATGCATGGATGAATGGACGGACAAACGCGCGGACGACACGGCGACGGACGGATGGATGCCGCATGGATGAACTGACGGAGGACGGAAGACAGACGGACGGTCGTTCGGTCGAACGGACCAACGATCGGTAGACATCACTGACGGACGGACAGAAAGTTGGTCGGGACGGGCGGATAAGAGGACACATGGGTGGATGGACGGACGGATGGATGCAAGTATTATGCACGTGTGGAAAAAAATGGAAGCACTAGTGGTTAGATTCTTATTTGGCTGGCTGGTCGCCCCGGATGAATAAAAAAGAGAAAAACGTCCATCATCTTAGCCGGAGCACAAAAAAACCTTCACCCGCCAAAAAGGTCACCCAGGACTATTATAATGTCCTTTAAATGTCTCCCGACTGGAGACGACGAGAAACAGAAAGGATCCTACTCAGACGGGGTACCCCGCGCAACGGGTTCTCGGGCCGACGTCGGCCTAAGGACCCGTTGCGCGCTGGGGACACGCGATACGGGTGGCAAGGCAATCCTTTAAATCTGATTAAGTTGTTACTTCGGTTGGTTGGTTACCCGTTTTAACTTGTTAAAAAAAACAGATTAAAAAAAAAAAAAGAGTTCCCGCTTTGAGGATGTAAATGAAGTCAACCCCTGCCCAGCAAGAGGCAAGGGCTCATGAGAATCTATGCCTCTTGCAAATAAAACGGGGCTGGGTGAGAGTCGGTATAAGTTTTCTGTGTCTGGAGGCCATTCTTTGAAAACTCTTTTCCCCTTCAACTTTTTTTTTTTTCATGAGTCGGTGACTTTCTTTTGTGTTTTTTTTTTTTGTCCGGGCGATTCTAGTGAAGCTTTTTCCATTTTTATCCGTCGCCAACTGAAGGGAAGGACGGGGACCTTAACAGCTCAAGGTTCGTGATTTGTGTGTGTGTGTGTGTTTGTGCGTGCGTGCGTTTGTGTGTGTGTGTGTGTGTGTGTGTGTGTGTGTGTGTGTGTGTGTGTGTGTGTGTGTGTGTGTGTTTGGACGTAAATACTATGGGTGTTTGTGTGAGAATTGAGCACCTTACGGCCTAAAGCAGTTGAATCTTAGACCAGTGCACAATAGGAAAATCCCACCAAAAGAAAGAAACACACTTAGAAAGGAAAAGTGCAACGCAGTTTGTTAAAGTTTCGTGTTAAAACTCGTCTAACCCATTTAACACCACGGCCGTAAATTTCGGAAGTGTCACCTAAGGACTATCTATCAGTTGCACTGAGGAGATGGTCGACGAAGATAATTCAAGGGTAGTGCCAGATTAGCTTGGCGCCTGACGGCGCCAAGCTAATCTGGCACTACCCTTGAATTATCATCCTCGATCCATCGCCTGCTGTAGTGCGTCAGGGCTGAATGAGTTTAAAATTGACATGCATGCAAAAATACAATGCACTTCTTATATGTCTAGACTGAGATTTCATTATTTGCCTGCTGTTGATCCCAGCTAGGTGTTTGTTGTTTTTTTCCTGTTTGTTTTGCACACAAATAAGACACGAAGAATATGACATTTTCAAATCTTGGTGCCCGAACAGGAGTACATGGCAGACAGGCGCCCAACTAACCCGGCACCATTCTCTAGTTATCCGTTCGTTTCCGATATAGTGACGAGCGAAAGAAATGCGACATCATTTGAATCCGCCATTCCAATGATGTCGCATATCTTTTGCTCGTCAGCATGTATTGCCGAACTATCAAGAAACTACTCTCTATTTATCTGTATAACGCTTACATACTGTCGAGCAAAAGAAATGTGACATCATTAGAATCATAGGAAACACTAAAGTGTTTCCGGTGATTCCAATGATGTCGCATTTCTTTTGGTCGTCATAGTATGTTGCCGCACACGCAGTTCAATGGAAACTACGCGTGGCGTTTGGCTCTGAACTCGTAAGGTGTTTAAAAGCACCCGTGCAGACAGCCTTAAAAAGACTATTCATTGCTATCACCTTTTGCAGCACCGAAGGCGTCGCGCCTGACAGTCGCCAGTAAAGAAAAGTTGGATTTTATTATTTGTTACGAGTCTCGGAGATTGACCTCCCTTTGAATACAGCGGGATAATTCAAACGCCAAAAAATGGGACCTCCAGGCGACTGACCTCCCTTTAATTAAAGCGGGGCAATTCAAACGAAACGTAATGCGCTCGCCGGGCATTACTCCCCTTTCTTGCTTGGGGACAATTCAAACAACGGACAACAAAAATCATACCACTTCGCGGTTTCCAGTCAATGGCTAAAACCCAACGACTTTATCTGTCGAAGGAGAAGAGCTGGGCCATAAGCGGTACACTTACTGAGCCCACCGAGCAAAACGAGCAGTGCCGCCGTTATTTCCATTTTTGAGAAAAGCGAGATTTTCATTGTTATACAATGAAAATCGCGCTTTTCCAATTAATTGGATATACTGGCTCTGGCCGAATTTCGGCGGTGCATGAGTCGCGGAAGTGGGGGGGGGGGGGGGGGGGGGGGGTACGGTGGGCTTCAGGGGATCAGGGACTATATTCAGCTCAGTTTTTTGTTTTTTTTAATCAGTAAGAAGCCCCAGTCACAAAATGTTTTCGGGCCCACTGCGGCCGTCGTGGGCCCGAGGACCTTTGCTTACCGGGAGGATATAGATTCTCAAGAACCCCTGTGGCTGCGTATACGTATGAGTGGCTAAGGGGCATTGATTCAACAGCATAAGGTCAAAGGTTACATTTCATTTTCAAACAGCCTGTGTTTTTTTCAATCGCTCTCTTTCATGTGCTCATTTTCTCTTTAAGTCTAGGATCTTTTGTAGTGATTGGACTAACAACTGTTTTTTTTTTTAAATCCACACGTCATTTTTCTGTTCTTTTATGTTTCAAAATATCCTTAGACAGAAACCTAATCAGACACTTCACACAACTTGATCTTTTCTTGAGTTGTGCTTTGAAAGTGGAATCTGTGTGCTTGTGAGCGCGTGGTATGATATTAGTATCAATTTGAATGTGGAACATTTTTGCATTCCAAAAACCACACACACACAGAAAAACACAGCGTTTTAAAATATAATTAAATATTTATCTCAGAACCCCTCACACGTTTGTTGTATAAACATAAAAGCATTCGTCGCGCCCGGTTATTATCAATATTCGATAGGTTTTAATAAACTGTATCCAGCTTAATCTGTTGCACAATGGGGTGCCTACAAGGTGATACGAAAAAAATAGCATATGCAGTGCAAACATAGTCAAGAGAGAAAGAGAGAGAGAGAGGGGGGGGAAAGAGAGAGAGAGAGAGAGAGGGAGAGAGAGAGAGAGAGAGAGAGAGAGAGAGAGAGAGAGAGAGAGAGAGAGAGAGAGAGAGCGAGAGAGAGAGAGAGAGAGAGAGAGAGAGAGGGAGGGAGGGAGGGAGGGAGAGAGAGAGAGAGAGACTGACTGAGAGAGAGACTGAGAGACTGACTGACTGACTGGCTGACTGACTGACTGACTGACTGACTGACTGCAACTTTATTTATCAAGGATTGCGATATTAGGCGCACAGGCCTTTCTTCCAATCTGTCCTTGCTACATCTACTGACATATAATAACAGGCAAAGTTACATTACACTCACAAACAACATCGAAAGTAATGCGAATTACAACAAAACTACAAACAGCAACAATGATTTAGCAAAAAACAGAGAGAGAGAGAGAGAGAGAGAGAGAGAGAGAGAGAGAGAGAGAGAGAGAGATGATGATGATGATGATGATGATGATGATGATGATGATGATGATGATGATGATGATGAAACTTTATTTATCAACGGTAAAAAGTTTTGACAGAAACAAATCGTCATTTTACAAACTTGCCGTTGCTAACATCTACAACATAAAATAGGTACACACACACACACACACACACACACACACACACACACACACACACACACACACACACACACACACACACACACACACACACCGGCACAATACATGAATGCATGTGGTACATGAAAGTATTAACCATCAGGGTTTGTTTAAATAAATGCCCAGTGATGTTATGTTTGGCTCATCAGGTAATGGAAAAGTTTGTTTTAAATATTCCAAGCGAAGCTATAGTCTTCAAATGTGCAGGAATAGTGGTCCATACAAACGGTCCAGAAAATGATAAACTAGTTTTGAAGAGGTCAATTCTAGGCAGAGGTAGAGGTAAAGTGTATTGTTCCTTGAGGTCCGTTCGCGTTCTTGCTGTGGCATAAATTTGGTGGTTAGATACTGCGGTGTCATGTTCATTTAATATCTTGTGGATGAGGATGCATTTGTTGAAATTAAGTTGTTGACGCAGGCAGAGAATGTTTAGATGTCTAAATTTGTCTGTGGTAGGAATGGGCCGCGTATCTATCATTTTGACAACTCTTTTATATATAGAGTTTAACCTGTTCAGGTGAACATCACTACAATCGTCCCACACTGTGGAGGCATAATCAACGTGAGACTTGATATGGGCATGAAAAAATAGTTTACGAGTATGTGTATCCGTTACTTGTCTAAGCTGGACAACATGAAAGTGTTTTTAGCAATTGTTTTACAGACTGTATTTGTATGCTTCTCCCAACATAGTTGTTCGTCAACGTGTATTCCCAAGAATTTACGCTCTGTGGCTTGTTCTATCGGTTTAGCGTTCAGTTGTAAATGTAACGGCTGTGGTCGGCGTTGGTGTTTTTGTCGTGTAGTGATTAAAATACTATTTGTTTTTCCTGGATGAAGAACCATATGATTCACTCTACCCCAGTCGGAAACCTCTTTGAGACTACTTTGTAAGCTAAGGTTAATATAAGCTGTTTTGTTTTGTTTTTTTTACCCGAAACATGGAGGCTCGTATCGTCCGCAAACAGGTTGCAGTTGACATCAGTGTTAGTAATAATATGCAAAGGCAAATCACTAATAAATATTATAAATAGAAGAGGTCCCAAGATCGATCCCTGGGGGACACCGTAGTTAACTTGTCCTTGTTTAGAGTATTTTCCATGGGTATATACCTTTTGTTTTCTGTATTTTAGGTATGATCTAAAGAATGTTATGGCGGTTTCACTTATATGGTATGCTGCTAGCTTCTTTAAGAGAACGTCATGGTCGACAAGATCAAATGCTTTTTGTAGGTCTAAGAAAACAGCTCCAGGCATCAGGTTTTTATCTATTGATTCCAGCCAGCTGTCTACAATGTGTGTCAGTGCTGACTGACATGAGTGTTTCGGTCTAAAGCCGGACTCATGAATATTTATGAAATTGCCATTTTCTAGAAAATCGAGGAGGTTATTTTGTATGTGTTTTTCAAGGGGCTTTGACAGGGCCGACAAAAGTGAGATAGGACAGTAGGACATCTTCAAGATCTTTTGGTTTAGGGATTGGAATTACCTTGGCCTCTTTGAAAATAGTTGGAAACGTGCTGTGTTTTATACAGAGGTTAAAGATATAAGTGAGTGCCTCTACAGTATGGTAGTGACATTTTTCAGAATTTTGTTGTCGATACCATCCATCCTGGTGGACGTTTTGTTCGGCATGCTAGAAATAAATTTGCCGGCACGGACTTCAGCGACGGTAATATCAGAAATGATGAATGTCTGCAGTATATTTTTGGCCTCACAGTACTTTTCCAGTACACTAGGAACTTGGTACTCTGCGTTACTACTTGCAGCAGACTGAGCAAGTGTTTCAGCTGTCGATAGGAAGTGGTTATTTAATATATCAGCTGACAAATGGGATGGAATTTCAGGGGCTGATTTACCCTTTGTTATAACGTTCAGGGCTTTCCACACCGATGCTGTATCTTTTTTGTCCCTAATCAGAGAGAGAGAGAGAGAGAGAG